>QZFA01000309.1:0-17794 GCA_003614995.1 Cladosporium phlei | reverse complement strand
ATATAGGATAGTTAGGTTTCTATCTTTCTTAGGAGCCTCGTACTTAACTTATATATCGAGAGTAGTAATTATAACGGACCGTATTTACTATACTAACTACTTCTTCCCCTACCTTTATTAACCCTTAGTTTAACCCGATAAACACCTCCGGTATTCTACCCCCGTTATATCGGTCTAACTATCGGTATCTATACTAGACCGTCTATATAGAATTATAACTAGAATAGTAAAAGGTATATAGTAATTCTAATCTATCGCTTATAACGAGAGGTATTTATCGATAGTACTATATACTATAGAAGTTAGTTCCCTATCTATCTCGCCTATACTATTACTATCTATAAATCTTAAGGTATAATAATACCTAAGATCGTCCTAAATATCGCCTATAGTAGGAAGGAGATAGCCCTATTCTATATAGCTATATCTTAAGTACGTAGATTAGAAGATATCCTATTCGAGGAGAGCTTTAATCTCGAGCGTATTACTCTAGGTAAAACTAGTATCTCTATTATATAACGAATCGACTAGATTAGACGCTCTCTCTAACGCTTAATCTCTAGTAACGAGGCTAGTACTACTAAATTACTACGTTATAGTCTAATATAACTCTCCTAGTCCGTACTTAGGATAGCCGGTACTACTACTAGCGGTAATATATCTTAAAGCTATATACCCCTTTAAGAAGTATATATATACCTTAAATTAGCTTATACCTACGCGACGGATCTAACTTAATTGTATAAAACCGCTAACTTTACTATTCCTTTCTTAATAATAAGCGTACTAGTATACTAACCTACTAGGCTACTAGGACCGGGGCCCGAAGATACTTTCCTATACTCTACCTTACCTATACTAATTATAACACCTCTCTCTCTCTCTAGTAGTAGTAACTTTAATATTTAGGCGTAATAGTATTACTATAGGTGTTAATCTTTCTTAAGGCTACTAATAACTTTAAGATATATTTATATATATAATACCTCTACCGCTATCCTTCGCTAATAAAACTAACCTTCTTAGCCCTCTCTTTCTACTCTATAATAATTAACTACCGGTTATTTCGAGGCTAGTAGCGGCGCCCGGCTATAACAAATCGCCCTCCTAGTACTACTATACTATAGTATTAATTAATGCTTATCTTACTACTTAATCGCTTTTCCTAATCCTAAAGCCGATAGTATACCTATTAGCTATAAGTATGTTAATACTTCTTAAAGCTAGTATATAACTTTAAAATATATTACTACCTTCGATATATATATACCGCTATTCTCTAGTATATAAAACTATAGCTCTTCCCTCTAATCTTCGACTCTCTCTATATAAACAACCTATATTTACCCTAACACCTTATAGGGTTAGGGCTAGGGTCTATCCGAACCTTTTACTACCGCTAAATAGAGGTATTACTATCTCTTACTATCTAGCTACCCTATATAATTCGAAGCCCGATAGGCTTAGTACCGGTCTAGAGTAGATATAGTATAGTAATACTTCTTAAAGCTCTTAGCTACCTTTAAGAACTATTAACTACCTTAACTAATATACGATTAGTAATTAAGCTACTCTTTTATAAAATAAAGTATTATCCTAAGGTAGGCTCCTCTACTTATATTAGCTTTCTACCGATACTTCCTCTTAGATTTAAGTCCCTCTAGGTACTAGTACTTCTATATTTACTTTAATATTAGCTTTCTATTTATATAGAGACTTTCTTTTAAGTATATACCTAACCTATTTAGCTTCCTCTTTATACTTAATAGGTAGGTTTATATATACTTCTCGAAGCTACGTACGGTTTTAAGAAGTATTAATATAGCTAGTATACGAGTATACCTCTTTCTATTAGTACCTCTTAATTTATATTCTACTATATAGCTAACTTTTAATGCTAATTAACCGCTAACTAAGCTTTAAGAAATATATATAAGGTTTAAGATTATTAGATAGGAGATAGTTATTTATCTAAAAATAAACTAAAAACTTTTTAAAAGCTTATAGATAGTAATAGAGTATATAGAGCGGAGAGTAGTATACCGAGTACTAAATACTAAATACTAGCGATAGACAGACCTATAGGATAGGATAGAACACTAAGTAAAAGCTTAGCCCTTAGAGTATCCGTCTACTAGGGATACCTATACCTATAGATAACGATAGTAACGACTACCTCTAATAGACTTATAGTCTTTAATATCTTACGGCGTACTACGACGATAGTACTCCTTATAAATAGGAGGCTTAATAGTACCGAGCTCTATAGCGCGGCTAACGGTAGTATAGTAGTACTTCTCCTTTATAGAGGTAGCCGTAAAAACAGAGGCGGTTACTAACTACTAGGTATTCTAAGTTACTAGGCTATATACGTTATTAGTAATTTATTCTTAAAGCTCTAAACTATTAATTTAATATACCGTCTAAACACTATAGTACTACTACCCTATAGGCGACTATAAGTACGACTAGGTACTAGACGAGTATAATAGTACGGCGGCGTAGTAACCTCCTTCTCCTCCTTATCCTTATTATTATTATTCTCCTCCGAAGAGGGCTCGTCTCCTATAGACCTAAGGTCTACTATATCCTAGCCGGAGCCGCTAATACTACTACTATTATTATCGTTATTGTTATCTTTACTACCCTAGGTATAGATAGACGAGTCGCTACCTTACTATAGTATAAAGCTATTATTATCGTCGTCGTTATCGTCGGCTATAATAGAGACCTATCTAGAGGCTAGAGAGGAGGAGGAGCTAGGGGTAGAGCCGGCTAGAGGAGATATATATCTACCGAGAAAGCGGAAGGCGTATATAATAGTAGTAGTATAAGCGGTATAGAGTTTATCCTCGTAGATAAGGAAGGTAGTAGAGTAGGCGACTATAGTATTCTAGCTACGATATAAGTTAGTAATATATTTCTTTCTTAAAGCAATACTTTAGTCTTAAGAAGTAAAGGTAAATAATACTATTAGATATTATAAACTCTCTCTACTCCTAAGTAGTAATATAGTTCTTATATATACTAGTACTTACTTTTATTTCGCCCTTAGTAAAAACGGAGGCCTTAATACCTATCTAGTACTCGTTCTACTCGATAAGCGCTAGAGCGCCGTAACATTAGTATACTATAAGTATAAGAAGAGAGAGGTAGAGTAGAGGTATTATTATTACTATTATTACTACTAGGTAGGATATAGTAGGAGGAGGAGAGGGTAGTATTATAGTAGTAGTAGTAGTAGTAGTTAGTAAGAGAGAGAGAGAGAGCGCCTTAGAGTAAGATATTAGTATTACTTAAATAAAGCTTAGTAAACACCTTATTAGAGTTATAGGTATCTAATAATAGTAGTTCCTTCTTAAAATAACCTTACTAGCGCGTACCTCGAAGTACTTACCTTACCCTAACCTTACTTATATATATACCTATACTAGTAATTTATTCTTTCTTAAATATATATAGCTAGCTTAGAGAAAGAAAAGTATACTTACTTTAACTATATACCCTTAACCTCCTAGGTAATAAACCTATATATATCTTCCTCTAAACCCCTCTTCTATAGAGACTTCTATATACTATATAGTAAATCCCTCTTAATTTACTAGATCTACTCTAGTTATTCGTTTAGTAGTTTCATTTAGATAGAAGATAATATAAAATAGAAAAAATGTAAATATATAGTATGCTTTCTTTCTCGGTATATAGACGCCACTTCGAGATAGAAAAGCTACTACTAAGATATTAACATAAAGTCGGACTTCGCTTAAACTTCGGCCCGCGTTAGCCTGCCTCGGACATTATGCTTGAGCTGAGCTCTTTTGGCATTCTTCCTAGTATTTGACAAGGCATTTGAGCAAGACACAAGCTACATGGACAACAGGTAATCATTGACCGTACTAATGAGGGAGACGATGGCATTTATCTCCAGGTTATTCACAGTTGTAAGTGCGTGGGGCCGTACCCAAAAACATCCGTGTAAACTGATCCGTGTTGAATTGTATGCTGTGATAGTACGGTGTATTTTGGCAGCCACATGCACCTACCTATCGAGGTGGGAATGTCATGCGAATTGCAAGCTATGGGTGATAGACCGCTATGCGTGTTCGCGGGTTAATCCCATCGCTGGTATACGAAGCGACACGCGCTACCAGCAAGCTCGCATTCTGAGCACCCATCCAGATCTTCATTCCAAGAGTCGGCGTGTGGTGAGCATGTTAGCCGCCGAGGTCCGATTTCCACACCTAGTCGGCGCCGAGCAGCGTGGAGAATTGCCACGTAGGAATCGAGGGCATGAGGGAGTGTGGGGTGGTGATGTAACACAGAATAGAGAGTCAAAGAGGCATGGTGGTGGCAGAGGTTTGATGTGCGTATACTGTTGTGGGATACATGATCGCTGGTGGCGAGGACTGCATGCCGAGTGCTGCCGGAAGATTCCTGGCGCAGAGGATCGCGGAAGCTTGTGATTGATGGCTGCAGCCGCAAGGGAGGCGTAGTGAGAGGGATGCGTAAAGGTATCTCTATGTGGTCAGATATCAAGATAGTCGGTGAGCTTGTGTAAATTGAGTGCGTATGTGGTCGGTTGTGATGAGACATTGGCGCAATTTGGCGGTGGCTCGGAGAGGTCATGATGATGTATTACAGTCGGCTTCCAGAACGGCGCTCGGATGAGTACCTGACCAAGGTATCAATCAAGTCTACACAACAGTCAACATTGAAGCGAGCATCAAGTGAGGTTGGGAAAGAGGTGACACGTGGCATGGGACTCACCATCGCAAAACAAAGACGACCGTGCAACAACAAAGCATAAACACACACACAGTCAATCAAGAGAGTCAAGGCAGAGAAAACGCCTCAGCAATGAGAGCATATTAGAAATCATTTATCCTAGAGCGCTCTCGCTGGTATCCGCCCGCATAATGAAACTTTCAAAATCCCGACGGCTCGCTTTGGCGCGGCCGCAGGAAGGTGTAGCCATCGTACTTCGTCCCAGTGTTTCCTGTTTTTGTGTTCTCATTTGTCGTTCCCTTTTGGTGTCATTCATGTCGGTTCTTCAGTTCATGTCGGGTTGTGCATGAGGGTGGAATGGTGGTCGGTGTGGATTAGGTGAGCGTGAGCGAACAACGCTTACTGGTTGCGGACCATGGAGGCCTGCATGCCCTTCTGGCCCTGCTCGGCGACGAAGGTGACAGCCTCGCCCTCCTTAAGGGACTTGAAACCGTCCTTCTGGGGTGGGAGTCAGTGGGGTGTTCAGCAATGCGGCAAGTGATGGAAGCGTAACATACCTCGATGGCGCGGAAGTGCACGAAGAGGTCGGCGGAACCGTTCTCGGGGGTGATGAAACCGTATCCCTTCTCGTCGTTGAACCACTTGACGGTGCCGTTCTGGCGGTCGGAGGGGGCGGCGGCGTCCATTTTGAGGAGTGTGTGTGGGTTGTTTTGGTGGGTGGTGAGGTGAATGGGTGGATGGAAGATGGTTTGGAGTTGCGGATGTCGAGTGTGTGGTTGAGAGAGAAGAGTTGAAGTTGGCCTCGCTTTTCTCTGCGTTGTGTGGGCGGGATTCACAGGCGGGGTAGTTCCTGCCAAACGAATGATGGAATAATCAGGGTCTCGCCCCACTTTGGCCTGATCCCTTGGCGTTGTCCATCAACGTGTTTGCAAGTCCCTTCGATCTTCATTTGTTTGTGAGGCTGACCATCTCTTCACTTCCACTGAGCTTCGCCACCAGGAGAGAGCTGGCAATGACAGCACTGGCAGTATCGAGGCGGCGACGACATGGTCTTCGTCTCTATGGTGTAAAGTGGTCGACAGGATGACCGGATAGCGTCGGCATTGACATCTGGGGACGTCGACGGCGACAGTGAGGGCCAGAAAGGACCCATAGCTCCTAGGAAGCTGGATCCCAATTTTCTTTCCATCACATCGTCAAATCATTAACAGTCGCATATTATTCCAGCCTCGGATGACACACCCTCCCTGACGGCATTCCTTCGTCATGATCTTGGAAATCCAGAAGAATGAATTAGCGCCGATTTACAGGTCCTTGTTGGACTCGAGCATTGTTGCACTCGATTCTCGCCGCTTCCTCGGACGCACTTCCTGTCGCCGAGAATGTTGTTGCCAGGTCCAGAGTGAGTGGCTGCAGAGGCCGATTGTGAGCCAAAAGACCGCGGAGAGAGGCAGTGTCGTTGTCCGCGAGAATGAGTATGGGCGGCGTGTAAGTCTCCTCTTCCGAGGTCTCCCTCCCTTCCTTCCCTTCTTTCATTCCCACTCGCCACCCACAGTCCATCGACCCGGAGCAGGACAAGACGTAGATATCACACCTCCAACTCAAGCCCACTCCAAGGCGCCACCACCACGGCCACCACCACCGCCGGAGAGACCGCGACCTTCGCCGCCGCCAACCGCCATAACTCGTCCGACAACAACGCTACGACCATTGCCAGGAGCCGAGGGACGAGGCTCGCAAGCCCCAGGCCTATCCCATCCGATCCGCCCGGCCGACCGTACGACTGCAAGCCCCGCCGCCACACAGCTTGCGCTCGCGAGTACGGCCAGGGCGTATAACGCCCCCCCTGCAACTCGCCATGTCGGTCGGGCTCACAAGCCCGCCTTGATCATGTTGGGATGACTGGCTCTGAGAGCATGATCTCCCCCGAAGCCGGGGCTGGCGAGAACCCTCCCCTGGGCGTGAGGTGAGATCGGAACGTCGCTTTGTTCGAGTCGGGCTCACGAGTCCGTTGCTCGAAGACGTCCACCATGCCGCGCCGCTGAACGCCTCTAGGAAGGTGTTTGGGTTCGAAAGGGCTCACGAGCCCGTGTCGAGACGCATGCGGACGTTACGTTGGGCCCCAGTGAGATGGGATGGGCTCACGATCCCGGTCGTTGGCGTCAGGGTTGCTGGGGATTGTGCCAGTGGTCTCGGTAAGGCTCACGAGCCCACGTCGAGAGACCTGTGAACGGCAGCGTCCGGTCATGGCGGAAGAGGAGAGAGCTCACGGGTCCGCTCGATGGGGTTGGTCACGGCGGAGCTTGGGAGGTGAGATCAGGATCTCCTCATTCGTGATGGGCTCATGAGCCCGCCGAAGCTGCTCTTCAATAGTGCGTGTACGAGGAGAGAGGAAGAGAGTCAGTCCGTTCAGTCTGGTCGCTTGACTTCTGCGGGTTGAACTCTCCGTGCAAGCCTTTGAAGAGGGCGTAGAACAATCTGACAGCGCGCTGGGATGAATCCTGATGAATCCTTTGCAGACGACTTGGTGGTGTAACCGGGTCGTGTAGGCAGTCGAGTAAATACATGTAGGACGTTGGCGGTTGATAGTCACTATGCTTACAAACTCCGGCCTACCACTTTACTTTAGCGACTCCTTTGAAGTACATGTAAAGAAATCAGGAGGTACAAAATCTCCCAAGGCTCTCTCGCCGCATGGACCCACAGCTCCGCCATTTTGCACGATTTAGCTCGGCTTCTCCAGTTCTCCACAACCTTGATCTGTCCAAGGTCGGTCGGTCTCTGCCCGATCTTCCACCACCTCGATGCCTCTCCCGGCCAGTCGCGTGTCACTCAGCTGCAACACGTCCGACTTCACCCTCAGCCAGTACACCGCCGAGCATACCGAGACTGCGAACACCAACCGCTTGCGCGCGCGCCTCGATCGCCGGCACGACCAGATGGGCAGCCTGCCACCGCAACCTCGAACATGACCTCGCCCGCAAACGACCAGAAGCGCGCACTGGACGACTCTACCAGCACACACGGCCTCGTTCATGGCCAACAACATCCCAGCCAGTCTCCGCAAAGCATCCACCGCTCGCCTAAGAGGAAAGAGTCAGAGGTCGGCGACAGTGACAATGGCAAGAAGAAGCGGCGCAAGGTCAATCATGCCTGCGTTTACTGCCGTCGCTCGCATATGACATGCGACCTTCAAAGACCATGCGCGCGCTGCGTCAAGCGCGATATTGGCCATTTGTGCCATGACGAACCTAGAGAGCCGCCCAAGAGAAACAAGAGCGAGGCTGGGATGCCTGACATTGCTCCCGCGCCGGATCCAGCAGACGAAGCGCAACCTGTGAATGGGAATGGACAGTACAGACCACAACACCAGCGGCAGCAGAGTAATGGCGATCTTCACTTTGCCGACGGGAATGGTGCGCCTCAGATCGCTCAGCCCCGGCCTATATCACCATCTCGTCTACACCACCGTGCGCCGAGCATGAACTCTGCCAGCTCGAATCCTCTCAACTTCGACTGGAATAATACAAATGTGCAAAACCAGTTCCAGGACATGCACCACTTGCATCCGAACTATATGTTCAACACTTCGGAAGTTACCAATGAGTATAACTTGCTCAACGATTTTCTTTCAAACTCCCTCCTCGATGAGGGAGCCGTGTTCCCAAACGACGACACTGCGACGATGCTCAATGATCCTCTGTTGTCCACCAACACTGTCAACGTATTGCCAAACTCAATACAACAAACCAACACCAACGGCCAAAATCTCAACCAGCAGCAGTCGTCCATGGGTCCACCGCCTCAAACTGCAGCAGGAAACGACATCTCGCGCCCTTCGTCCACCTTCCCAGTCGACAACCGCGCCCGCGACAAATTCTACATGACAGCAGCCGACCCAGCCGGCTCTAGCAGCGCCGAGGACCGCCTGCACAAACTGCTTCGAGCGAAATACGACGCGGGAATGCTGAAACCATTCAATTACGTCAAAGGCTACGCTAAATTGAACACCTACATGGAGAAGAACATTTCGCGCGAATCCCGCGTCCGCATCCTTCGCCAGCTCGAGCGCTTCCGCCCGAAATTCCGCGAGGCGATGCAGTCCTTGACGGATATGCAGCTCGTGCTGGTCGAGATGTGGTTCGAGCGTAGCCTGATGGAGTACGACCGCGTGTTCGCGAGCATGGCCATCCCAGCCTGCTGCTGGCGGCGCACGGGCGAGATTTTCCGCGGCAACCGCGAGATGGCGGAGCTGATCAATGTGCCGACGGATACTCTGCGGGACGGCAAACTAGCTATTCACGAGATCATTGCCGAAGACAGCCTGGTTAGTTACTGGGAGAAGTTTGGGGCGATTGCTTTTGATCAGAGCCAGAAGGCTATCTTGACGAGCTGTAGTTTGAAGAGTCCAGAGATTGGTACAACGAGTGAGGGGAGTGTGAGTTTGAAGAGTGGCACGGCGGGGGAGAGCGTGAGGTGTTGTTTTTCTTTTACTATTCGGAGGGATACGCATAATATGTGAGTTTTCCCGGAAGGGCCTGTGTGGTCTTGAAAGGGGTGATCTGGGATGAGGGAACTTTCGCTGACTTTCTGTTTGATTCGTAGTCCTTCTTTGATCGTTGGCAATTTCCTGCCGATCAAACCGAGGTCGTCTGGTTGATCAATCGAGTCGTTTCAACAGGCACCGGAACGAAAGTACTGAAACGAAAGCCGATCAATTTCTACGAATGAAAGGACGAGCAGGCTGGGAGTACTCGTTTAATCGAATGGAACACCAGAACGAAGGGGAGCCGATGGAACCAACACTGAATTTTTACGAATGACAGGGCGCTCCCTAATCGAACGAAACACCGAAACGGTCGCCAATGGGACCGACACTGGTGGCTGTCCACGAAGGAATGGGAAGGGTGAGCGCCTCACGGCAGTGCTACCCACGAATACAAAAATTTGAGTGGCGGTCTTTTTCATTTCTTTCCTTCGAGAGCGCAACATGAGAGCGCAAAATAACCCTGCCACCGGGGAGGCAAATGATGCATGCATGGAAATCGCTTGGTTGGCTGGTTTGTTTGACTGTTTGTCTGGGATGCTTGTTCATAATGCATAGTAGTAGTAGAAACTCTGTTCATGTCTTGACGGAGATGTCGCGGTCTTGAGATGATCTTGCACTTCTGCAAGGGCTAATTTGCTTTCTGAAGTCCTTGTTGATATTGAAATCTTGGTATTCTTTTCTGGACGTGACATTTCGTAAGTCATTCCCAAACAGACTACAACTTTGTCCGGGACGTCTCGCCAACCGATCCCTCGACTGCTCGCCGAAGAGCCTTGCCAGCGCTACTGCGTACCTCACTCACAATGGCAGCGGCAGGCTTGACCTCTCGAATCAGACCCACGCCCGTCCCAGCATATGCCACCATCCTCCCGTGCAAACCCCACGCGGAATCTCCTTGTGCCAGCTCAGACTTGTACAGCGCGACGTTCTCGCGATCAGGCATCCCACGTTTCTCGTCTTCGTGGCCTTTGTTCTCGACCGCACGCCCGTCGTAGCAAGCCAGCCACCCCTCGGTCTCCTTCAAACGATCGCAGAGGGTGGATCGATTAGTGGATCGCCCTCCGTCGGAGACGCGGATGATCTCGTCCTGCCATCCCTTTGCAACCCCGGCTTCCTGCGCTGCTAGGAACCGTGTCCCCATCACCACGCCGCTGGCGCCCAGAGCCAACGCAGCCGCAACGCCTCTGCCTTCGGTGATACCGCCTGCCGCGAGAACTGGGATTCCGGCACGATCGACAGATTCGAGCATGTCGAGCACCTCCGGCACCAAGGATACCACGCTCGCGGATTTAGCTAACCCGTGCCCTCCGGCGTCGGAACCTTGGACTACGAGGACGTCCGGCTCTGCTAACTCGACGGCTTGCCTGGCTTCTTCGACACTGCCGACTTGAATCCAGATCTTCGTGTTCCCGTCGGTGGCGCGCTGTAGGCCTTGAGACCAGCTCGCGAAGTCTTCCGTCTGCGTGGGTGCGAAGAGCCATACAATAGCTGGTCTGTGTTTCGCCACGGCTGCGATGGCCATGTCCAGCTTGGAGCCCCAGAGCTGGAAACCGACGCCGATGGGAAGCTGTGTGTCTGCGGCGGTTTTGGCGGGAGAGTGTGGGCTGTTGCCTGCGCGGAGCAGTGAGGAGACGTCGCCGAGGCTTGCGTCGAGGCTCTCGAGTCTTGTCCCGCCCGCTATGAAACCTATTCCGCCGGTTTGGGACACGGCGACGGCGAGTGCTGGGGTGGCGGCGTGTAGCATTGGAGCTGACACAATCAAGGGGAGTTTCAGCCAGGGGTAGAGTTTGGTGATGGTTGATGTCATGTTGTTTGAAGATTAACGGATGTTGAGGTAAAGTTGTTGCTGACGTCGAAAGTTGCCGTTGCCTTGGGCGCGAGGATGATCGATTCGGTCGTCGATGATATACCAGTAACAACGTGATCTAAATGCCGCCGATCTCCGCAAGACCCCGCTTGTTGCTCGGACGGACGAAACTTGGAAGGATGTTGAACCTTAGATGTCAGCAAGGCCGCGCCGTGCGCGTCATGCTACCTGTTACTACAAAGTCAGCGCCATGTATTGACAGTCGTTGTGTGAGAAAAACAAAACCTCGTTGTCCAAGTCTTGACATCCCAGTGTGAGTCCAAAATCTAGTCTCACCTTCTTCCCTCCCAGCCGCGGACTTCGATCGGCTCGACTGACGACTGATCTGTAGCAACATACATAGACATCATACCAGCAATGCCTCTGGTGAAGATCGATGTGATCAAAGGCAGGCGGTCGCCCACCCAGCTGCGCACACTAGCAAACACCGTCCAGACTGTGATGTTGCAGAAGTTCAACGCCCCTCCCAAAGATCGATATCAGGTGAGTCCTCCGTGCGACCGAGATGTCGACTGTTCCAAGAGAGCTAACGAGACCTTCCAGATCATCACGCAACACGAGCCGGGCGAGATCATTTGCGAAGACACGAACCTTGGCTTTGAGAGGACGGATGACCTGGTCATCATTCAGGTCTTCCAACAGGGTCGACTGGCCGGAGACAAAGTGGGCATGTATGATGCTCTCGCTACCGGTCTGTTGGCGGAGTGCGGGCTGGCAAAGACGGATCTGATCATCTCGTGTGTTGGGAATGAAAAGGAGGATTGGAGCTTTGGGATGGGGGAGGCGCAGTTTTTGACCCGGGCGTTGTAGAAGAATGTCCTCATGAAGAATGATCTTTGCTTGCCTTCTGGCTCGTCCCTGAGAGATTCATGGGCGAGACTTGTTCTGCTCTCAACTCTCAAGGTGAAGTTCGGTATTTATAGTTGGCGGATTTGACTCGAAAAGTTGAGCATTGTTGCCGTTCCTAGATTGTCGTATATGCTGGCCAATAGGCGATGGTGCTTGCGAGGGAGCGATGGTATAATAGAGGGATGGTGAAAAGAGTAGAAGGTTGGAAGGCTTGGAGGTTGCCAAGGAAGGGGCGCGCTTTGGCCACCTCCTTCACTGACCTCAATACCTAAACTCCCGTCAACATTCTTACCATGTGAACATCACACACATTTCCGCTTACAGTCATATCGTACCGAGGAAGCCTTTCAATGAAATAGATACACCGCCACCACTGGGAAAGATAGATTGACTACATACTCTCCACTCTACGCCACATCAGTAACAATGTCGCCTTGGTCGCAAGATGAAGACCGACAACTCCCACTAATCACTTCCTTCCTATCCAAACTCTCGGAGCCTTCAATATCAGCAAAACAAGAACTCGACTACCCAAACCACTGGACCTCCCGTCCTTCCCGCCTGCTCACAACCTCCAACATCCACAGTGTCTCCCTCGGAACAGGCAACCGCATCCTCGAATCCCTCCTACCAGCCCTCGAGAACGCCGAGGATGAAGTCCTCTTCGTGACATGCTACTGGGCGCAATCAGACTCGCTGGACCGCATCGCCGACAGCCTCCGCAAACTCTCCGCAAGGAACCTAGCTTCTCCCAAAAACGACAAGACCCGCGTGCGCATCTGCTTCTCCTCCTCCGGCGTCTGGCAGAAACTCTCTCACCCTCAATCCCGACAAGGCAGGACTTATGCTCCCTCAGAATGGAGCGAAACACTAGGCTTGCCTGGTCCGGAGGGACTGCAGGGTATAGACTTGCAGGTGAAGAGCATCTTCTTCCTGCCCATCAGCATCATCCATCCGAAATTCGTTGTCATCGACCGGAAATTGGCCTTCTTGCCGAGCTGCAACGTCAGCTGGGAAGAGTGGTTTGAAGGGTGTGTCGAGTTGAGCGGAGGAGTCGTCGGGCAATTCGTCGAGTTTTGGGAAGACTTTTGGGAAGATTTTGGAAGTGATATCGCATCTACTCTTGATGGCTCCGGAAGCCCCGCACAATTACCCTCCTCCTCATCATCACCATCACCGGCCCTCCTGACCCACCTCTCACACTCGCAACTCCCAGAAACGCAAACACAAACCCTCTTCCTGCCCTCCCCTCACCACCGGAACCCCCAATTCCGCCCTTTTCCCTTGCAGTCACACCCGGACCTGCCTCCAACGCCTCTAAATACTTTCCTCCTCCTCGCCTTCTCGTCCGCCAGGAGATCGATACGAATCCAAACCCCCAACCTGACTTCCCAGCCCGCGATCGAAGCTCTACTCGGTGCATTGGCGAGGGGTGTGCAAGTCAAGATCACGACTAGTGAGAACTTGCAGAGGATGGAGCAGGTCGTTACGGCGGGGACGACGACGGGGAGGTGTGTTGCACAGCTCGTACAGAGACATGGGGCGTTGGTTGAGGAGAGGAGGCGGGCAAAGGAGCAAGACCTTGAGGAGGGCATGGGGAGGGTTGGACAGTTAAGAATCTCTTACTACCAACCATCACAATCTCGACTTCATGCTCAGGGCGGATACCCTCAAGAGGTAGGAGTGCAAGCCGACGAACCAGTTCAGTCTCATTTCAAGCTCACCCTCATCGACCGCGAAGTCGCGGTCTTTGGCAGTGGGAATCTGGATCGAGCGAGTTGGTTCACCAGCCAAGAATTGGGGGTTGCGTTTTTCGGGAGGGAGTTTGTGGAGAATGTTGAGGAGGGGTTGGAGAGAGCTATGAGGGGAAGGAGGAAGGTGTTCTTTGAGGGTTGACGAAAAGAGAGCGGTTGGACCTTGTTCTCGTGGAGTGCGTATGCGAAGAGCAACGATGTGGATCTCCGCTGATCAAAAGGGCGAAGCTCTTGTGATACCACCATCTACCATTCTTATGACGGTTCACTCTCCAATAGCCTATCTCCCATCGATCGATGTGCTCTGCTCACAGCTGAGCAGATTGTGATAAAACATTATGGGAGTTGCTCTGCGGAAGCTCTGGCCTCGAGTTGCCCGGTTTTGAGAGTTAGGGTTGGGGTTAGATAAAATTGTCCAAGACCAGAGCATCGAGTGTCAGGAAACAAGCAAGTCCAAAGGATCATGATATCATCTTATGTGTAATCGTCGAAAAGGTTGTTTTAGGCTGGATCTGTTTGTGTCACGCGCCGCTGGAATACCGAGCGATTTGAAGTTCAATGTACACCTGAGGATGCAGACTGCAGACAACAGGTTCATAAGATACCTCCAGTGAGTGAAAAGAGCACCAAGATAGCTATCAAAAGCAGCATATGAGGATGGAACAGCGACTTACGAAAGTTCTGTTTGTCCCCTGCTCATGCAAGACAATCCACAACCTCATGTGCAATCACGACATGAGAATGGACCATGTTCGATACACCCCAATGAAACTAGACTAAACACTGTGCTATATCGATACAACCCCACCCAACCTTACTCCGAAACACTACCACCCAACTCCGCAAATACTTAATAATAATTGCCCTCCAACCTCTCAATCTCCTTCCGCAACCTGGCCACCTCGACCTTCCTCAACTCCTCGTCCTCCCTCTCGAGGTTCTTCATACGCCGGTACGCGCACTCCCTCTCGATCTGGAGGTTCGCGCGCTGCAAATTGAAAGCCCGCTTCTCGTGGCCTTCGAGAAAGGCGCGGTTGTCTCTGCGCCTGCGGGCGACGGCGAAGTCGATGTCTGGGAGGTGCGGGAAGGGGATCGCCGGTGGCAGGTTGACGGTGCTGGCCGTCAGGGTGTTGTTGGGGTACAGGAGGTAGGGGTCGAGGTGGGCGGGGGCTGGGCTGGGAGATCGCGTCGGTTGGTAGGTGAAGACTGGCAGGTGGGAGTGGCGCTTGCAGGTTCGGGGGATGGGGTCTGGGCTGGCGGACGAGCGTGGTTCGGGGGTGGGTGAGAGGCATTGGCTGAGGCGGCGTTTGCGTTTGTTGCCGTGGGCGGCTGGAGGCGAGGGTGGTTGTGTGTCTTCTTTAACCTGGGCGACAACACCCTTGGCCTCGGGTTGAGGAGAGATGGGGCGCGGCGAGGGTGGTGTTGGGTTTTCTTCGACTTGCTGGGCGGCAATTTCCATAGGCCCAGATTCAGGAGCGATGGGATGGTGCGGCGAGGGTGGCTGTGTGTCTTCTTTGAGGGACTCCATTGGCTCAGGCTCAGGAGAGGCCGGCCGTGACAAGATTGCGGCACTGGAAACATCGTTCTCTTCACCGGCTTCATCGTCTTCGACCTGCTGGGCCACAGTTTCCAAAGACTCGGGCTCAGGCGAGGCGGGGCGTGGTGAGGGTGGTTGCTGTGCGACTTCTTCGAGGACCACCATCTCCACAGGCTCAAGCGCAAGCTCAGGAGATGTGGGACGTGACGAGGCTGCGGCGCTGGAGTCATCGTCGGCCGCGTCGTCTTCGTATCCTTCTATCAGCTCGGCTACAATCTCCACAAACTCGGGCTCGGGCGACGTGGGGCGCGGCGAGGGTGATTGTGCTCTTTCTTCAAACGCGACTATCTCCATACGCTCAGGCTCAGGAGAGACGGAGCGCAGCGAGGTCGTGGCGCTGGAATCAACGTCTGCCTCGCCGGCCTCATCGTCCTCAGTCTCCGAGTCGACGGTAGTATCGCTGGGTGTTGGAGCTGACGGGCAACCCAAGATCGCTTGGTCGGATGCGAGAAGGTCCGCATTGTTCTCTGGGCACCTGTCGGGACCACCATCCCCGGGCACGAAGGGGACAGCAGTGGCATCCAATCCACGGCGAGCTTCCTTCCGACGAACGACTCGCGCGGCCGCTACTGTAGCAAGGTGAGAATCTGGTGACCGGAGAAGATAGGAGTGGCGCAGGCAGTTGAAGCAGCGTCCAGCATGCACGGGGTCAGGGTCCCATCTGCGGCAATCCTTGCGATCCGCCTCGCCCATGATGATCAAAGGCTTGCAAATCGAGCATGGGGGGTGGAATGGCAGCGACTTCCTGACGACGAAGTAACGGCGCAGGTAGTGGAAGCAGCTCTTAGCATGCGAGTGCTCGTAAATGCGCTTGCGGCATTTCTCGCAGTCGACTTTGCTCAGGGCGATCAATCGCTTGCAAATCGAGCATGGGGCCCCTCCAATGCACTTTCCGCTTTCGGGCGAAACGATGTCTGGCTCGACAACGACCCGGGTGGCTCCGGGGGGCTTTTGCGAGGACACGATCACATAACGCTTGCAGCTGAAGCAGTAAAGGGAGTGCTCGTGGTTGGGATCCTGCTCGCGGCAGCTTTCGCAATCGGCTATGCCCTTGGCGACCTTCGGCGCGCAAATGGCGCATGGAGTTGGCGAGAAGTACTTGTCGCGGGCCGGCGAAGTTGTGTCCGACACGACGAGGACTCGTGCGGCGCCGACGGTAGCTCGGTGGAACGTCTGCGAGGAAGAAAGCACATGGCGCGCGCAATTGTAACAATCCTTGGCGTGGTCGTGGTCGAGACTCTGCTCGTGGCAGTCTTTGCCAACGGCTATGCGTCCAGTGGTCAATCCCTCGCAGATATAGCATGGGCCGTCTTCGGTGCAACCATTGCCATCGCATGTGCATTCAGTTAGGTCGTTGAGGTGTGGTGCGTAAGTGTTGAACTCGATGCATGACTTGCACTTTTTTGCGACTGGCGCCTTGTTGGCGTCATCGGGCGAGGTACTGTGTATGTCAGGAACACGATCTTGTGCGTTCGGCTGCAACAGGAAACATACTCATTCTCAGGCGGAGGGGCTGGCCCAATCCCGAGAAGGCGCCGTCTTGCTTCCCAGGTTTCGCTCAGCAGACGATTCTTGAAGTCTTCCGGAGACTCATGTGGGCGGCACTGGTAGAAAGCGTTCGGGTTCCTGTAGTGCGGCGGGAAACTGTCGAGGAGATCAGCACGAAGGGAACGAGTGTTGTCCGGTGAGCTCGAGTCTAAACTCACGATTGATCGTTATCAACGCCAGCTTTGGTCGCATGCAGCGGCAGACTATTGGAGAGGTCAGCACTTGTGAGGCGATGATTGTCTGGCATGCTCGGGTTCAGACTCACGACTGATCGTTGTGGACGTCACCGTCATTGGTATCACCACCCGCCATCCAAGGCGGCGTCTCAACGCCCCTGAACTCCGCGTGGGCCTGGCTGCTCTTGGGAACCACGAGATTACCGCATGTTTTGGGCACGCTCGACGAAGAGATGCGGGTCTTTGCTTTGTTAGTTGTGTTCTCAACATGAAGGACTGGGGTGACTGCTGCCTCACCTCGGTGTTTCCTTCGTGGGCCTCAATCTCATCGCCGGCGATGAGAAGGCTGTGAACGGAAGACATGCCGGGTATTGTTGAAGGGTTGTGGTGCTGTTGCGTTGATCCGTGGTGCGTTTCGATGAGCGAAAATTGGAGAAGGAAATGGAGGGTGCAATGGAGAATGGAAAGAAAAGCACAACTCCCACAGGAGAGGGAAGAGCGGGTTTTTCATACTGGATGCTGACCAGGATGCCATTTTGTGAGCGCTCATATTCTGTGCTGTTTGTTATCTTGCGGTACCAGAGAACGCGAGCGCGGCTGAACGACCCAGGTTGCGGGGGGGGGGGGGGGGGGGGGGGGGGGGGGGGGCGGCGGGGAGAGAGAGGGGGGGAAGGTGGGGGGCCATTGTGCGGGTGGGGGGGGATCGCGCGGGCGCGGAGCGGGTGATTG
>QZFA01000308.1:0-18065 GCA_003614995.1 Cladosporium phlei | reverse complement strand
AGCCAGTCAACAGAAGACAACTTGTCACTCATCCTGCCGGCTTTCCTCTCATATCGCAGTAGGAAGGGGACAGTGAACAGTCCGATCGCGCAGAAAGGGAGGTTGATGTAGAAGATCCTTCACCAGGGTCAGCGTCCTGTAAAAGGGCAGCATGAGGCCACAGAAGAGCACACACCATCGCCAGCTTGCCTTTATGAGTACACCCCCAATGACGGGTGCGATGTTAGTCCCAAATGCAAACACTAGCTGGATAATACCTTGGTACTTGGGCCGTTGTCGGAGCGGTACGATATCGGACAAGATGATCAGGTTGACGCTCATGATACTACCGCCACCGAGGCCTTGGATTGCCCGTCCCACGAGCATGGCGGACACGCTTGGGGCCGTGGCGCAGATGATGCTGCCTATGGTGAAAAGAGCAACCGATCCCAGAAGCATCGATCGTCGACCGAACGCATCTGCCAATGCCGCCGTGGTAGGCTGACAGACGGCATTTGCGAGTAAGTAGCTCGCAGCTATCCAGAAGGACTCAATGGCAGTGGCATTGAGTGCCCGAGCGACGGTCTGGTCACGTAGTCAGTGGTGCGATTGCTGCTTTGGTTTCGTTATAAACCCACCGGCAGGGTAGGCGTCAGTATAGTCATGTCTATCGAGACGATGAACTGTGCAACAATGTCAGCCGGCTGCTTGTATAATGGTCATCGCGCTGGACGGACGACGCAGAGTGTTTGGACAGCTAGCGCCATCTTTTCCTTTCTGTCGGGCTTCCAAGTCTTGTAGTCGAGAGCAGACTCTAAAGATAATTCTGTGTTATTTGGCTTCTCGTTCTCGACCTTCGATACGGCGCTTTCGTGCTGGTGTACTTCTTGAGCTGACATGTTGCAGGACTGGTCGTGCAGTTGCAAGGTGAGTAGTGAAAGACGAAAGTGAAGGGTGAGAGACATGATGGTACCATTATACATAAATAGTGATCATGTCTCCATGTCGACTCTAAAATCGCGCAGATCGGGTGGAGAAACCCCATTGAAGTGTATTCTCGGAGATGATCACTGAACGGGTTCACCACCCGTGCAATCAACGCACATAGCAAGCGTCAACACAGTGGATCGATAGTGTACTCTCGCATTGGAAACAGGTGGATTGATAGACCCTGGTCGGCTTCTACCGCCAAATCACTATCTCCGATCGAGCCATAGTGGGAAATGGTTGCGATCTAACGTTGTTACATCGTGGCTTCGAGCCGCACAGAGTCGATCGGGGCACCACAAGTCTGAATCCCATTCATTACCTGCAACAAACGACTGACATGGTGTCTCCATGTGTATCAATCCAACTTGATATCATCCAAACGTGCGATCGGTGATTTTCGTAACATTTGTTAATCTATAGACGGCTGCCATCCTGTAGGTTATTAATAGAAAACTGAAGAGGTCTTGGCTAAACAGTGGCTTCTCGATACTTCAAATTACAACGAGATGCCCAGTGTCTGAAGTATCCCTTGCAGTTTCTCTCCAGAGCTGGAGAATTCGCTTTCCATCCTCCTGATAGAATCCGTATGTGACTAGTGCTCCTTTCGAATGCGACTCGCCATGTCTCTCCGACTGTCTAATCGCTGGAGGATTGCAGCTGCCTCATGCTCCCGTTTCTCGGTCAAATTCCGTAGCCTCTCCAAATTCGAACACAATCTGACATTCTCTCTGATATCTGCGTCCATCTCGGCCAGTGTAGTTCTCAGGCTCAGGTGAGCATCGCGCCGCCTTGATTCAAGGTCGCTTATAACTCCAGCGAGCTTCTCGCGCTTTAGTTTTATGTCTCTGGCCAATTTGACTTGTTTACCAAGCGTGTGCACATCCCTATCGACTTCGTTCACCTCTTCAGTGGCAACAGGCTGATATGCTCCAGATTTGTCCGATCTATCGATCGCCTGCCTCGAGCTCGTAAACTCACTACGCTGCTGCGGCTCAAAACACCTCCCAGGGCTATCACAACTTTGCCCTAGATCTTGAGCTGACTGCGTCACCGCTGCATTAGAAGATTATTGACCCGTGATGCCGGAATTAGGGGCCCCTGATGGCAAAGAAAAATAATGGTACGGCGTCCGGAGAAAAGTTTTTGAGTAATGTGTCGAATCTGACGTAGCAGGATGGGATTTAAAGTGAGGGACGTTGTGGTCTGTTGGACAAGAGGCAACATGGGAATCTGCCGCTTTAGATGACTCCAGGCCATTTCTGCCGGATCCCGTGACTGTATGTGACGTTTGGACATCTGTCTGAGAACCCTCAACAGATTGTGATCCCATCGTTTGTCTTGTTACATGTTCAATGGCGTTTGGTGGTGGTCTTTGCTTGACGTAGTTCACCTGGGTGCGTGGTGTCTGTGGTTCCCGGCCCTTAGTGTCCATATCCCGTTTCTCGATAATATAGTATTGGATCTCGTTTGGGAATATACCAGGTTGTTGCAGCGGAAGTATGCTCCTGATGACATGTTGTAGTGTATCCTCCCAGCTCCAAGCAGTGCTTTCTTCGCAGGACTGAAGTCGGTCACCACGGTGCTCAATGACGGGTGCAGCTGCCGGATCCGAAGTCATTATGGCATCGTTTGCTTTACAGCGTTTCGCGTCTCCGCATGCGGGAAAGTTTGCTAATGAGCGCTCTATTGTTAGCAAGAACAGCGGAACGTGACTTAAGTGAATTAAGGTCCTAACGTTAACTTACCGGTCCGTTTCGTCGCCTGGACCTCAGTCGGGAGGGATATGGGAGCAACGCCGCTACATGGCGAAACGATAGTGGAATCGTGACTCTGGGTGGAAGACTGTGCTCCCATACTCGATCTTGTCGGCATATCCTTAGTAGCGTGATTTGATGCGTTCCGATTGTCTCACCCAATTCAAGGCATGAAAGCAAGTGCGCAAAGCTCAACAAGCCAAGACGTATGCTGATGCCTGTTCCAACCCGTGCTTGTCAAACTTCGTAGGGACTCGATTGTTTGGTCTCAGACAACTTAGATGGTGAGACATAGGTCTCTCGAATGTGTGCACGAACTTGACTCGATAGGCATTCTATATTGAACACGCAGAAAGACTGGAAGGGCTGCGCAGAAGGATTCGAAATAACTTTATGGAGAGCGGGACTCCTTTCCATCTGCTTTGCTCTCTAGAGTAACTACTAGGCTTCTTTCGGCGATAACATGGAGCGGCTAACAGCGCATGATTAATTCAATTCACCACCACGTTCTATCACAATGTCTGCGTTCCTCGGTGTGGCTCGAGAATTGGCTGTAATGAGTCGAAGATATTGACAGGAGTCGGGTGTCGGCAAAGCACCTCATTACCATCACTGAGGGTTAATTGTAACTGTTGAGGTGATGGTGGCTATGATAGTGGTCGTCTCCACTATGCAGGCAGTCATACTCTGCTCCTCAGCCCCATCGGTCAAAGACTTGGACTCGGGATTCGCAATTATCTCTGTCGGACTTATCTCCGTCAGACTCGTGTAGAGTGGCGTCGAACTTGCGGGACTTTCGACTTCAGCTGTCGTTCTTGTGCTCACTCGAATATCGGTACTTGCCGTATCGGACTGACTCCCACAAGCATCCTGGGCAATGACGACAGGTGTCTTGCGTGTAGCGTCGCGGGACTTGTAGTCGTGGACAGCCTTTTGTTGTGGATCTTGCTGGCCTAGCTTGTGAGTGATAGAGAGGGTGTGATTTTGTAGGTTTCTAAAGGTGCCCTCCACTACTTCCAAATCCAGGCACGAAGTGTAGTATTCGTCTTTCCCACATGCTGTGTTTTCTGTCCCGGGAGCAGTGTCCCAGCCCCAAACCCAATAGACGGTAATCGTCGAGTTGACTCGGATTTTGTTATCGACCAGGATGTCGGTCTCGCACCATTGTTCAGTCCGGATATCTGGCTGGTCAGGTGGGTGGTTGGGAAATGCAGACTGTCTGCGCAATGACTCTAGCGACGCGTTGATCTGGTAGCATCGGCCGTCGTCAAAGTCTTGGCTAGCCACAAGCCATCCACCGCCGTTCCCAGCACTACCGCTGGCGTTCCATTGTAACACGTCGTACAGCTTCTCATCTTGCTTTGGCTCATAAGTTGCATAGACCCAGATAGTCCCACCATGCTGCGGTTTGCCTTCGGGGTCCCAGGGCCTCGTAACATGACCGTTCTCCAGATACTTCAAGGCTACAAAGTCGCCAGGGACGACTTGGAGTCTCGGATAGTTAGAGGAATAGTTTGCGATACGCTGAGAGGGATGGCACATCAGCATTGTCTTGTCCATACGCGTGACGCCGACGTCAAGCCTGGGATCTGGGATCTGCCATTTGTTGGCATAACCGTCAAAACGGAAATCTGCGCGATCTACGAAGCCCCTTGCGTAGCCACAATCGCCGACATACGAGCCGTTGGCGCCTATGACTTGAGCCTGCTCTATCCAAGTATGTGCCGAGGTACGTATGGTAAGCAGGGTCCACAACAAGGCCTTCTTCGTACGGCGTGAGGGCACTCCCAACACTGTGATCATGCTCCGTGCCACAGGTGATCCGTGGAACTATTACCGTAGGATCACCAAGGCTAGTCCGGCGACTCTTTTGGAACGGACAAGGTTGACAATGGAAGATTGAAGGTGACCACTCGACAGTAGTCGATTCCCGATAGGCAGTGACTTACGCTACGCAGTGAAGATCAGGAATTTGATAGCAGATTTCAACTCTACGAGCGAGATGATGAAGCGTAAATATACCATCTATGGCTGCCAGCAGGATGCCAATGTAAGATCTTGTCGCGACATGATGCGATTGTGCTGTTTAGACCCCGGGGGACGAGTCGACTTTGGGACCTTTTTGAAGCCTTCAAGGGCACGTGGTGTGGCATCCTACCAATCCTCGTCCGCCCACTTGATGTATCACGCAAGGATGATGCCAAAGATCCGCTCACACGGATAGTCTCCCGTGAGCCGATGTAATTTAGTGCTCTAAATTAATTCCTTTGACAACGTACATGAGCATTTTGGCATGCATCGGCGATTTGCCGATCTTCCTCGGTGGGACAGTACATGACATTCGTTTTGACATCGACTCCGTCGATGTAAAGGCTCCGCAAAAAAAACGCTACCGCGCTGTTATGATTCGTCGAGAGTACAAGTGTATTGCATCGGGAGCATCCGCATGACAGAGCACCTACTCCAACTGTGTCCCACAATTACATACCCGCAGTGAACGGCTCGACACCATGCCCACTCCGCTCGGCAGCATGTCGCTTTTGACGACTCGTTTGGAAAACAATCTCACTACCGGATCCAGTCATACCACATCGCTCACCAACAAGGACAAGTACATCATGGAACCAACTAACAAAGACGCCCGTGACAAGCGACAGGTGTGTTCCCCAACCCAGCGGGTTAGAGACGGTCACGGAGAAAGTAGCGAACGCAGTTTTCCGGTGCGACGGGTTTACAAGCAACTACGACAGAGGGTACGATGGACATGCGAATACTGTCAAACGATTTTCACCACCAGCATTACGTGTCACACATGTGGGCATCAGAA
This sequence comes from Cladosporium phlei, assembly GCA_003614995.1. Lineage (NCBI taxonomy): Eukaryota > Fungi > Ascomycota > Dothideomycetes > Cladosporiales > Cladosporiaceae > Cladosporium > Cladosporium phlei. Next base: position 12,515 of record QZFA01000308.1, on the reverse strand, counting down.
GTGTAAAAGCTGCACCAGAGACCCGTAAGTCGTGGATCGCAGACTATATCCCTACTCTCAACACTAGAGTTTTGCGGCTAATGTGTATTCTAGGCCAAAAAGGAGACCCCACAACAGGCTTGCTTGACCGCTAGCGTTTACAGAAACGGGGGACAGGTCTTGGACGATGTCCCCGTCAGCACGAGGACTGCTCAGGTTGGAAGTGTCGTGTGGCTACAAAGAGTCGAGCAGGAATACGGTCAATATCTCAGAACATGATGCCATAGACGAGAAGGGATGATGCAATGTCAGTATAGATGGAAAGCAACGCTTTGTTTGACCGTTGATGAGGTCCTTGACATCCGCATTCCTCGAGATCCCTACTGACTGAGACGAGAGACGTTCGACTTGCGATCGACTGTTTGTATACACGCCATGCGAAGCGACAAGTAGTGGAGAACAATCGACGTCTCTGAATGGAAGAAATTGTTTCCTCTTCCCAAGACGGCTTACAGGTTCAGCCCCACTACAAACGCACAGGCCAAGGACCGGTTTTCCAGAGAACGGCTCCTGGCTCGTGCGCTGTACGTTCATTGTGAGTGCTGAATGGCGGAGGTTCGGCTAACGCTATCGGTGATGTTCTCGCGTCGTGGTGGCTAGCTATCGATCTCCGGTTCTCCCTCGCTCTTGCTACGCGCAGCAGATTGACGGCGAGATACGGCCAGAGAAGCCTCCAACCTTCTGGTCTATCTCGGCCGGTGGAAGTGACTTGGGAAAGTTCGAGATTCCACATCTTGGGTGACGACAGGTGTGACGATAGCGGTGGCAGCGCTTATTGTTGAGTAAGCTCGATTGTGCTCGCTGTTGTGGTCTTTGTAAGGTGGTGGGCGACTGCTGATCGGATGCGTCCATGCTTTTGCACCTTGTGTGGCGTGAATGTTCTGTGATCAAGATGTTAGCATTTGAGATGCTGCGTGACTGTGAAGTTCATTCTGGACTTGTCTTTCGTCTTCCGACGTAGAATTGTAGGCTGTAGCATTGTAGGCCCGCATTAGGTACGCAGGTTCTCACCTCACGCATGTGGTGAGTCTGTTGCGTAGGTCAGATATCGGTGTACCATCACCCATCCACTCGAATCATGCTAGGATAATGAAACAGACTCCGTCATTTGGGTCATCAAAGCAAGCCTGACGAAGAGAAAGGGAAGTTTTCGAATGGACCAAAAAGCAGATTCTCAACGCACAACAAGATTGGTCATGGGTCGGAATCGTGTTGGATCAAGAGCGTCGCTAGCGAGACCCACAAGTAGCGGCGAGATACATAGTGCGACCAGTGAGGTAGCAGGAAGACCCGCAAAAAAGGGCTGGACAAGAGAGAGAAAGACCACAGAGTGCTGCCGGGGCTCAGGTGCGTAGGCGGCCCCTGCAACGGGACCGGAGTCCAGTGGAGCTAACTGAGACCTGTTTTGGCTTGCGTTGAGATGAGCCAGAACGGGGTGGAAGGGGGTTGAGTGGGTGAAAGGGGGCCACAAAGTTCCCTGAGCCGAGTGTTGGAGATCGCCGGACAAGAACATCCAGACCGCCACAGACCTACTGAAGATATAAAGCATTAGGTGGTCCCAGCAGCAAATACACAGCTTAATCAACTCTCTCGAACCCATTCCGTCACCGAGCACTCGTTCCACATATTCTTCAGCCTCCGTATAACCTGACAGAGCAGCTCCAGTAGCGACTTCGCCATTAAGTCCAACCACTCCGTCACGATCGAAATGCATCTACGAACTACCATCATCCTCCCATGCCTTGTAGCTAGCGTGTCTGCTATGAACCCACATAACCTGAAGGGTTCTTTCTCTAGCTTCCGAGCAGAAAACATGAAGCCAGAAAACAAAACGATTGTGAATCTCTATGACGGATGCTCGGAGTTTGACCCAGATGACATATTGGTGAGCACCGGGGGAAATTGTATTAGCGCACTCTTGCGTAGTACGTTCGAAGTCCTGGTTGCCACGCCTCAGGATGCACCTGTGAATGTGGTCCACAACGACACCGTCTTCGATTCTCTGTCATCTGTTGGAACGAGCTCTACCCTTGCTGCCACCGCAAGCTCTTCCCAATCCACAATTCCTACCCTGGCAATCTCGTTACGGTCCAAAGTCATCGGCACGGTGAGCTTGCCTCAGTCGACAGTCACTAGCACGATCGGCTCATCCCAGTCCGCTGTGCCCGAAAGCTATGGTGTGAAGCTTAGACGAGAAGATGATCACGCACATTCAGTTCTCCTGGATAACATGAATGACCAACTCTCCCAGCACCTTGGTGGTAGAAATGTAATACGTGCCCTTGATGTTGGTGAATCAGAGTTACACCCTGAAGGCGGTATCGCCATACGCACCAACATACGGGGTGATGATGCCTTCTTACACGTGCGCACCAACGGCTCTCACGCAACCGCTGAGTTCAGGAAAGACACTACCCTACGTATGACGCGGCGCGATGAGGTTGTCCCTAAGGCCTCCAGCTATCGGTTCTCCGGAGGGGCTTTCGGCATCAAGATGCAAATCACTAAGGGAAACACAGCCAGTCTGAGTCTGAACGATGTAAAAGCTTACTGGAATGCCTTTGCATACGGGAACGGCGAAGACGTTCCTGCGCTTAAAGGATCGGACTCATGGAAGTTCGCCGTATGCGATGTCAGTGGTTGGATGCAGCTTGCAGGCAAAGTCATTGCACTGGAACGTCCCTCCGATTATGGATACGAGAGTTACGATGAGTTTATCGCCTGCAAATAGACGATTGTGCCTCATGGGGAACCTTGAAGTTGTTTGGAATGTAAGTCACAGATTGGACGATCGTTGAGGAGTTGGCAGGCTATATATCTGTTTGGGTAAATTGTGTATATTGAACCATCAATATCGTGTTGTCACTATGATTCTCCCATGATATTCAGATACATCGTGTCGTTACTATCTATCCTGACGATCCTAACTTACTGGTGATCAACGCCATGTCGATGAAGCTGTGCCGCAGGAGTTGATCGCATAAAGTCTAGTTTCACCGACTAAAGTTATCTCGTAAGTTACAGTACAAATCACTCTTAAGACTTATTCAATCTTCTGATGGCCATGTGCTAGATGAATGGACACCTTGATCATCCATTTATGATGAAATAGAGATTGCCGTGCATCGTAGTATAGAGCCAGAGAGTGAGAAATGGTACTTAGCAGGACATCAAACGTGTGAACACACTTTCGAATCGAAGTGTATTCGCTGTTACAATAGGCCGTCAAGGCATTGGTAAGGCCGGCTTCCAAATAAGGTAAGCTCGATATAGGAAAATACAACGAGGCTCGCGTGTAATCTCGGTAACGACGCAAAATCAACATACAGGAGTGTTCCGCTCCGCCTAGTCTTCCGTCTTCCCTATAGTGGTATTAGTGACTATGCTCTAACCACGATAATGGATTCGATTAACATACACCAGAGCTCAACATCGGACGGATGTAGTACAGGGAGTTTGGTCCCACTAAATCGGACTGCATAATACACTACGACATATAGAATCAGTATCGATCATTGACGCCAAACATCGGAAGTGCGATTAGTGGACTTACGGGGTTGGTATACACCGGTCGTGTCGTCTGAGTTGCCAGTCTCCCATGATTTGATAGCCGACCGAAGTTCTCGGACCATGTTTCCATTGTGGATAGGCGTGCCATTCGCGTCATGTGTAGCTCTATTAACCGACTTCAGAATTTGCGCCTGTGCCTGAACATCATTGAGTAGCCGTCGTGGAAGTTGCTCCGGAAAAGCTATCACAAAGATCCCCGGGCCAACATGTTTCAAGAGATGGAATTGGGGTTTTTGAGAGCCACAGGCGACATTCTTGGATTGCTTCTCTTGGGTGATCTGCAAGAACACGGGTAAGGACCCGCGAAAGCTCTCGCACTCGAGATAAGCACGTAACATGACCTGGGCCAGGTCACCCGCTTTCTTCCACAGTGCTTGCTCTCTTTCCTTGTTCAAACACCGTTGTTCCCATTTAGATGATAACTCAGCTGTATCGGAGCCACATGGAGGTGCAATTTTAAGCATCCCTTGAGCAAATTTGATCGCGTGGACTGGCATTCCGAATAGTGCGTACTGAGCGAAGCAGCGATCAGCCCACTCTTGCACAAAAGGGCAATCAGGGTTTCTTTGAATGGTTTCAAGCATGATGTCAACAAGTTCCCCTCCGTCCATAGACCTGACATTTGACCTAAAGAAAAAATCTTCATAAGCACCAAGCCAGTTGGAAGCCCAAGCCGGGATGAGTTCATCGCGAGGGTTTTCATTTGCAAGCCAGTAATCGAGCATGAGTTTGTCGAATCTGACAATAGCCAGAGTTTTGGCTTTGGTTTTTCCAAGATTTCCTTCGTGCTCCTTAGCCCAGGTGCTGATTTCGAGTTTGATATCAGATGGGTGATTGTCATCTTCATGCAGTCGTCGGCGGTGAGTTTTTAACGTCTCCAAAGCGGCTCGTTCCAAGTGTAATGCGAACTCATGGTCGTTGTCGTTGCTGTCGTCCTCGTCGTCCTGGTCGTCATCTCTTGAGAGAGCGGAAACAACATCCATACCCCACGACGAGTCGTCCTGTACAGAAATTTCCAAAAACCTCGTAAAACGGTCGTCCCCGATGTGATCCCGTATGTGGTTCAGAACAAGCCTCGCGTTTTTTTTCCTGACTACCCTCTCGTCTCGTGGTTTTGCATTATAATCGTACTGGTAAAACAGCTTGTGACTTTGCGTCATTATGGCATCGTCTGTTCTGGGCTTCACTCTCATCCAGGCAAGGAAGATCTCTGGAGAAGAAGTAGATACTTCAGGTTGAGTAAGGTCGAACTTGTGTTGATGTTTGAAAATTGCTTCCAGATTTCTGCAATATTGCAAAAGGACAGCTTTCGTGTCGCTGCAAGTGCCGCGCCACGCGGATAGATCCCGGCGCTGGGGTATATATTTCACTATCATCGACTTTAATTCGGGAGACAGATCGGTGAGGCCCATTTTCGAATCACGAATATCTGTACGTGAACAGCAGTAGCAAAAAGGTGTCAAAGCGAGCAAGGCTTCCCTTAGCTATATGTAGTCTTAGCTCTTGGCAGGGTCTCCTAGCCCCCGGCCTCTCCGAACGTCCATGGCTTTCTGCCAAGCTACGGGGGGAGCATCCGTCTCGCACTTCAGCCATACGTACGTGTGTAGCGAGGCTTTGTACATCCGTACCGCGACCGGTGAATGTAGCGGCTAACAAGCTAATTCTACCGGTGATAAGTATCGCCATCCTGTTCAGATAGTACTGTAACATTTGGTGACTATAATAATATACTATGCACTGTAAGCTAATCATTTTGGCTAAAGCTTTACGCCGCTAGCTAGCCCTTATCTCGTCTTAGACTTTTAAATAAGTAGTTAGCGATTTTTTTTAAGCGAGGGTAGGCACGGAGGTCCGGCAGTCGGTCCAGCTTGTCGAGTGGCCACAGTGTCACGAAGTGACTGCTCTGAACACGTGACAAGGTCACGTGGTAGCTGATCGGTACGTACGGGCAACCGTACCCTACTTTATCAGCCGCCGGTTCCTTTCAATCCTTTACATACACCTGTCTACAAACCTTTGTTACCTAATCACGTGACCCTTTGACACACAGCATCTCATTCTAGAAGAGATCAATCCCGCAGAGCCTCAGCCAGTCGCCCACAGACCGTGCTTCTCTGTGACCAACATGTTGTGCTCCGGGGTTTTAACTCTGAGCAAGGACACCGTGTTAATGCCATCGGTCAATGAACATCAGATTTTCATCAAGATCTTGGCATCGATCGCAAACTGTGAGCAATTCAAGTGCATCTGTTTGTCACCTGGTTCCCGCCTGTTCTAATTAAGTCTTTCTTTTGGAGTACTGGAGCTAGCTAGCATGCAGCAAGCTAAAGAGAGGTGATACAGAATGGGCGTATCCTTTGAAACAGATGTTCGACTTTACGACCGAATTTCTTGGTGAGGCCAAGAGCAAGCAACGTGCGATTGTACAATAGACACCCTTTTGTTACATAGTTTATGATGTTCTGGATGTCTAGATTGAACTTGAATTTTAAGAGTAGATTTGATTTACCGGAACTAACGTTAATTTGCATATGCATTTTGGCAAATGCGATGGTTTGAGTCGTGTTGTAGAGACAGGCGGATGCGTAGAGTGCTTTGCGAGAGCAAGACTTCATAGCGTTACTTGTCGTTCATTTCCTCACAAAGCTTGTCGTTATATGAGTTAGGTAGTTTGACGTCGGCGTAGCTCATGTTATGTTGTTTGTGCCACTAAACCAATGTCACACGGCTAACGCTACTCGTCTTGACCTTTCCAGCGACTACAAGCCTCGGTACTCTTTGAACATGCCGTTTCTTGTCTCCCGCGATATCGCTGTCGTTGTTCCTGACTTCATTCCCTGACTTTCCCCAGCTATGTTCATATCTCCAGAGATGGCTGACGCCCCCTCACTTGTCGTTCTCCGACCTCAATTTGCGCTCAAGCCTCGCTCGTCGCTCCAAAGTCTCCTTCGAGTCTTGATGCATTGCTTTCACGCGCGTCATCTCCTCGTCGAAGAAGAACACGCGCACCTCTTCGTCGTCGTCTCCAAGAATTCAGTCAGCCTAGCCTAGCTCGCTTACGTTTTCTCCAAATGCCCACTCACCTCCTGTCGAATTACCACGCGTCGATGGGAGTCGTGCTTTATCTTTCTTCGCTTCAAGCTTCATCTTCAGCAACATCTTGGAATGGGAGGTGTCGTAACGATGGCGGTTTAGTCTTGACATGAAGCTCGACAGTCGTCCGACTTAGGGAGTATATACACAAATATGTATCTTATGAGGGGGCGGATTATCTTAGTCGTGCAAAGGGTGCTATGATATCGAAATAAATTGATCTCGCCATCATTGGTGATGGAACCAAAGTGCTGGGGCAGAATCGATGCATCTAGGCATCACTGTGCTCAACATCGATCGCACTGATGTGAAGGGCGACATCTGGTAGGTGGAGCAACTGCTGTGGATCACGAAGTCTCCAGATGGACTCCAGCTTTTTGACACAGACCTAACTTATTCCACTGTCACCTCCGAAGAGAGCAAGCCGCTATTGATCCTGCTTTCAACCACTCCGAGAATGATAAGGGCGCAAACGGAGAAGTCCCAAATTGTCAGGCGTAACTTAATTTTTCGTCGTACTGTCAACAACTCCTGCTTACCACTACAATACCCTGCTCACCGTTACCCTACTAACCTTGACTAGGGAGCACCCACGATCCAGATGGAGCCTCTGAAATGGGAATATGACGTCCTCGTATCTGAAGCCCTCCGCCACCTGCAGAGCGTGACCGAAGATCGAGGTGACTCTTATTCCCTACTGGAGCGTTGCCATACATCTCACCCAATCCTGGAGCGATTCTGGCGAGCCACCAGGATGTTTCCAGTCTGGGTTGATAGGAACCAGATGAAACGTGATCAGGCCGTGTGTAGATGCTACGCCGTCCCGATGATGATAGTTTTCGCCTTTCAATTGAAGGCTTTGCTGGAGAGATTGCAGCCGCGCTCGGCCCTGCGGAAGTATCTGTTCGTACAGGCGGCTTGTCTCAGTGCAACATCATCGCTCGGGTTGAAGCAATGCTGCGATAGCTGATGGAGGTCACCCAGTCTCCCGAGTCGCTTGATGTTGATGGTCTAGGTGTCGTCTCGACCATCAGAGTCCGTCTGCGACATGCTGCAGTCTACCAACGTATGCTCGACGTTCCGAGCTCGCACACTGCTTTCTTCAACAGCGCCTTGTACGGGCATACCGATCAACACGTACGACTCCATCCTCACCTTGACTTTTTCTGCTGCAAGCCGATCTGGAAGCAACTTCCTCGACTGAGCGCTCATCTGACTACGCAACAAGCTGAAGATCTTGTCGCGCTGTTCCGGTTCCTCGCGTACCTTGTAGGAGCTCCTACCGACTGTTTCTCATCGGCTGCAAGAGCGAAAAAGACTATGAAAGACATCAAAGATGGAAGTATCGCACCTAGTGAGTCGTTCAAGAAGACCACACGCGACTTCATGAACGCGTTCGCGGACAAGGCACCCGACAAGATCTCGCGCGGCTTCATACAGGCGGGGATCGGGTCGAATGAACCCAGCTCCCGTGTGTGATGCGCTGGGCGTGGAAGTAGTGGGGTGAAAATCATACATCGGCTCCGTAGGCCTACGGTGGCCTGTCAAATTGTCAACTGTTGTAGGATTGCCTCTACCTCCAACTAACATTATGATCCAGATACGTGAAGCTGAAAAAAATCAACGATTGCAAGTGGATCATAGCATGGAAGCTGACGGTACGGTGAAACTATTGTGGGAGCTTCCCACCGTTCAAGTTGAATGGGACCCAAACATGTGAGGACGAGTCGGTTTGCAACTTGAAGTATAAGTCAGCTTTTCCGTCCCGACCCCGAAATGTGCGATACAAGAAGACCCTTTCCCCAGAAAAAAGAAGCAGGAAGACGACTTTCAATGTAGGGCGCTCGGTTGAGACTGCCCTCGCAACATTTGTTGGACTGGCCCTACTCTTGGGAGTGATCTTACCACCTACGGAGAAAAGAAGACCGTGCTGTGGCCCCTGCTGGTCAAACGCACGGGCCATGATCCGGTCTTCTGGTAGAACGGCTCCTGGCCTGTGCGAGCATGCCCTGTACGGAGCAATTTCTTGACGACAAACGCCGCGCGAAGTGCCGATCGTCTCCGCCCGCAATTGCGCACGTGTTCTGCTGGGGATATTATTCATCGCTTTCCAGGTGCAATGGAGTAAATTATAGCGGGAGTACTCATCACACCATGCCTCAAATTTAACTCGTTGACCGGTCTCAGAGACCCGATGGCAGGAGAGCGACCAGCGCGAGTCACAGCCAAGGGCGTGGACTCAAGGAGAGCCACCGCCGCCAAAGGGAATGCCTGTAGCTCGAATCGTGCTACTCGAGTCAAAGTACGGATGGAAGTAAAGGAAGAAGGTGTGTTTGATGGTCGCCACCAGGCCCTTCAAATGACAAATCCACGTGTACTATCATTTTCGATGCTCGCATCGAACGTTTACTTCTACTTGACGCACGTTTGGGGGAACATCTTGCTTTGGGTGACAGCCACTGGTCCCAGTCCTCTAAAAGCATCAATTCCTGAGAAGAAGCTTCGCCGTTCATGTTCGGTCGCAAGCCGACAAGCGGAGTTGCAGGATACTGATGTGGTCTGCGCGACCCGCAAGGTGTGCTGGCGAGCTAGGGGCGGTCGGCTTCGGATCTACAGTGCTGCATAGTGTAGCAAGGCTACCTCGCGCTACATACGTTAGACCCGAGCTCGGACGGAGTAAGGGGCCCGCTTCCGGGCCTACAAATATGACCCACAGTTGGGGGTGTCAAAGAGTGTTTGTTGTGAAGCCGAAGTCGAGAAAGTCTGTACAATCAACTCGAAAAGATATGGACTCAACTGACCGATTAAGTTACCGCACACCAAGCTTCGCCCTCATTTTACTCCCCCTCAACAGCGCCCCCTTCACCTATCTCTGATTGTTGAAGAAGTTTACGGCCCACCCAACGATTCGGTTTTGATTTACGTTCCTGTTGAACAATTCATCCTGCGGTACTACGAGAAAGTAGTATTCATCCGGACTCAACTGACGCTCCGAATCGTCGACACGCTCTTTGAGAATGTTTGGCTTGTGCCCTGCTCCCATCTTGGCTTCCTGGGCTTGTGTAAATCTATCAACGATCAAGTATGGAGGTAATCGTGAACAAATGACCTGCACGTTGAAGAGGCGGTTTACACTGGAAGAAAGATAGTACTGCAGTACAGTATGTTGTAGTATTGCAACTTAGTTCAAGGTATATGTAGCTTTGCAATAGAGAAGCCTGAGGGAGTGGAGGGATCCATCAGTTGTTTGAAATGGAGGTCGGGGGACAGTGTACCGCGCGAGGTCTGGAGTAGTGAGGTTCGCGGCCACGTTATCATTCCTCTGTTCGTATGTTCGCGCTTTCCCTCACCTGCACAAATTCTGATTTAATCGTGAGCCTGAATAAGAATTGCAGAAAGGGACGCAAAGACGCAAACAGGGGTAACGATAAACTCAGCCGGAAGCGAAACCGACAACCGTCGCATCCACACCGACGACCTGACGGGTACTTTTACTGAGTGTGCCAACATGTTGATGCAACCATCCAATGCAAGCGCGATATAAAGACAAGCGACAATCTTCAGCTTCCGCTTGCATATCATTGGTGTTTGATCAGCAATCCTTGATCGCCTTCAACGTGTGTCTGGCAATACAGGACGACCTGTGGCTCAGCCGACGCCCACATGGCAACATTATGTCAAGTCGCCGGATTCTGCCGGAGTTCGGCCCTGAAATATTGGAAACAGCGATACCACAATCGAAAGGATGATCGGTTGAAGGAAAAAGTAAACAAACATACTGGGAAAGTTGGTCAGTCGAGGCAGTCAAACGTGGCAAGGCGGCTCTCCCAGATGACGGCAGCGAAGGTTTGCCGCCCGTCGATCAGGTGCCCAAGCCCGTTTGTCAACCACGAGACCGACCTCGCACTCGACTGAATATTTGAGCTGACACACTCAACCTTTCCTCAAAACAGAGTCAAGTGGCTACGAAGTCCGTCTTTCCACAGATCAGACTCTTCAACAGGCGTTCATTGCCTAGGCTAGTGAAGCCACAATATGTCCAGCGACGGAAGTAAGTTGTGCGTAGAATAGCTGAGGAGAGGAGTTCCAAGCGGAACTGACATATCTTTAGGTGATCTAGATTCATCGACACGAGAGACTTCAGGCTCTCCTACTCCCCCACCTCAGAACACTAGCATATTCGATGCGATCAACACTTCTCCATGCGCCGAGCTAAAACGACTCCTACGGACGATCTGGGCTAAGCATCCGCTGGCTCGCACCACCATCGATAACACTCTACGGCGACCGATAGACAAGTCCGGAACGCTGAAGCGCAAGGCTTTCGAAAAGTGTAAGAACTGTGGCGAGGCTTACGATGTCGAGTACAATAATATGGGGGATTGCAGATATCATCCTGGTAAGGGCCGAAACCTCACCTCTCGTAGTCTTGCACTATGCTTACTTGTTTTCCGAATCAAAAGAGGGAAAGGAAGTGGACGACGAATCAGAGATCTGGGCCGATCACGATCCAGGGTGTCACGGTGACCCTCAACTCCCTTCAATCATGGAAGATCCAGCCTTTGAAGACGGTTATCTGATGTCATGCTGCGAGAAGGGATCAAACTCCCTTGGTTGCACCATCTCTAGACACAAGCCGAGATGTGCAAGCTCTGGTGTTAAACGGGCTAAGCGATAGATCTCCAAGAGTTGAGAACCTCTACCGATACATTGAACGCCACTCTTAGAGACACCGTATGAACGTCGGAGCCGAGGATCGCATTAAAGCACCGTATCATTCAAGCGCTTGTAGTATAAATTAAACACGAAATTGTGTTAACGTCAATTCTCCGGCTATTGTAAAATGCATGGATCTCTAAGCGCAAAGAGCTCGCCACGCGGACAGGGACATATCAGCTTCTTATGTCTTCAGACTCGCCACATGTTCCAAGAATAGTTAGACCGACTGAGTGACAGCTTACGCGATGACAAAAAAATCATGCCGCTACGTGTATGATTCTAGAGGTTCAAGAAGTAATTCTTCCCATAGAACAGTTGAACAAAGTATTTGGAAAGTTGAATCGGCTAGAACTAACATCCCAACTTGTGACTTAGCATAGATTCGAGTTTTGAAGTAATCATAAGAACTGAAGCCAACTTGCGGTTTTCGACACGGTAAAATCACAGGAGCTGGCGTGACTCGAACGAGCGTCGATGAGCTCATAGTTTGTAGCGCAAAAGTAGCTCATGACATGCAGGTACATTCAGCAGGTACACTCATCGTGACTAGCTCGCCGCAGCGATCTTAGCTAAGTTAGTGTAAGTTACCTTGTTTCGATCTCACAAACCTACTTAGCCGCTCATACGCAAGGCAAGAAGGTGGAGCGACGGTTCGATTGACAGCAAGATGCATTGGAAACATACGATTGGCGTGCATTGCTGTTCGTGCCAAGTATAAAGCTTTGAACACCAAGTGTCTCCTCGCTAGCGTAGTGTAGCGAAATAGGAGCGGACGTTATATATTGCAAAGCTATCGTGTAACTATAGGGTTTCAACATGCTACTACTTCGGAACATGTGTGCTATTCGTAGTTACGAATCACCAAGGACCGCTGGTAGGACCGGGTTCTGCGTTCCAGAAGCCACCCTTTTTCGACTTGTGGTGAGGGTTACTACGGCCAGAGCAGCAACACACGGAAACGAGCCAGAACAATGTAGAGGTGCTCAGAAGGAGAGACGCGACCCCGATGATTGCGCAAGCACGTGTTCCAACAGTGATTTTGACGCCGAATGGGCCGAGGAGTGCGTGGAGGGTGGCGGCTAAGGCAGAGAATA
>QZFA01000307.1:0-18101 GCA_003614995.1 Cladosporium phlei | reverse complement strand
TAATATCTACCTCTAACTAAAATTAGCTAGTAGCTAGATAACCGAAATTCCCTACGGATTAGGATATTACATTTATATAGTATTATATATTAAGAATAGTAATACCCCGATCGATACTTAACGTCTAACTAACGTTTTTCGACTTTATAGCTTTAACTAAAAAGCTACCTACGTAGCGACGTATACCGACCTTAGCTATCGGGTCTAGCGTTCTAAGTAGGCCTATCGCGTTTAGACCTAGCTAACCTATATCTAGTAATCGGATAGAGATAGTAGGTTACTCTATAGGAGCCTCGTACTTAACTTATATATTAGAGTTAGTAATTATAACAAACAGTATTTATTATACTAACTACTTCTTCCCTCGCCTTTATCTATCCTTAGTTTAACCCGATTAACCTAGCGGTATACTACCCCGTTACACGTTAGTGTTTTAAGTTTCTTACCTTCCTTTCTAGGTCAACCTCACTATTTTGTGTAAGCATAAGCAATATTAAAAGTCTCGCCTGTCTTGTTCTGGGACATGGAGTCTGGCCGGGGAGTTTTGGTAGGACATAGAGACATGGATCTGGCGCTTGTGCTGTGCTGTACGATAGACTTTCCTTTTTGCTTTCGTTTTCCTTTCGCATGTTATCTGACATCGATCTCCGGGACTGCAACAAAATGCAGATGAGGGAGCTCTAGCCATCGACAGGAATTAGAAGAATTTAGACGACTACACGAATCACAAACACTTTACTCGTTTTCGATCGTCAGCATTCCAATGGCTCGGCCATCGAACGACGTCCCACAATCGACAGTCAGCAAAAAGTACATGTACCTGATAGACGATACATAGGTACTCAACGTGGTTTATCGCCCTAGCGTCGGAAAACGCTTCCGTAGGATTTCCTCAGTATCTACATTTATCCAAAGCTTTATCCTGGTCCCAAGCGGGTGGGAGGAACGGTCCTCCAGCTCCTCCTCCTCACATTTTGGTACGGTTGTACCAACTTTCCAGTGTGGAGGATACTATGCAAAAACCACATGACTTTCGCATGGCTTCTGCATGTTCATGCGGATACTGTACTATACTTCTGCGTCTCCAATATTGGCCTCCACAGTTTTTTTAGTTGAAGCTGGTAGGTAACTCTTGCCTTGCTTGTTGGCGACGTGAACGACTCCTGCCATTGACATTGACGGAACTTGGATTTTCGCCTACAGCACGGAACGAGCAGTTCGGCGGCGGATACGGGAAGCATGCCGTTGCTACGACACTATCGGAAAACTCTCATGGGCGGCTTCTTGGTTTTGTTTCGGTTTCGAAACGATGCCGATTGATGCCGAGTAGTGCGTTCAAACGTTCCCCTCTCTTGAACTTACTTATAGTGAACTTACTCCATAGCGAAGTGCAAGCCTGATCCTTGTACGAACTATTGACAGGCATCTGGGCGATAAGGGAATGTTGAAGGCGAAAGGATGGGATTTTGAAAAGCGTGGGAGGCATGGAGCTTCGTTTTGGGTTTGATGTTGCGTTTCGTTGTGGTGGGATGTTTATCGATGCTTCTGGAGCTGATGGTTGTGCCGGTGGATTGCTGACCAACACCTAGGCAGTGATCAGTGATCACGGATTGAGAATGAGTTTGGATTATTGTTGGTGGCTTGCTTACATACATGTAGGCATTCAGTTTCCTCGGAAGTATTGGATTCTCCAGGATCATTCTTGTTGTTATGCCTGTAGCTCTTTCTCTCCCACCGTCACATGAGATCTAGACCCGGTACTTGAACTGATTCTGCAGAGCTCCGTTCATATGCTCCTATGCTCAGATTCGATTGCATGTCTGACATTCCTTTTTTGACGACCTGGACATATTCCGAGCGTTCAGCCCAAAAGTTGTTGCAAGTACTTCTGCGTTGTTCCCAGTGAGGCTTCGAGGAAGTTGGCTTATGTGTTGCACATTGCGATGAGCACAGCAGCGTTGGCTAAGAGTGCATTGGAAGCCGCTAGGTTACACATTCTATACACCCGGCGGATTGGATCAAATTGTAGCCACTGCCTACTCTCCAAACCAAAAGAACATCAAGTGGTTGGAGTTGGGAAAATGTCTGTCGGTGGATAAAGGTGAGAGGAAGGGTTAGGGTTGGGGTAAAAATGTTGCAAATCCGTCTCACACTTGGTATGCGTACAATTGTCTTACAACTTCAAGAAAGAGATTGAACGTCATATGTCTCTGCTGATGAACTGAAGTGGCAGCTTCGCAGTGTACCTTACATGTATGCAAGGGCTTGTTTCGTGCGTCGTTGGAAGAGAACACTTGAGCCCGAATCTGAACACCTACGTTACACATTTGCTTCGTGTGGTGTGTGTTGCAGCACACTTGCTGAGAACAACAGCAGTTAGCCATCTCTGAGTGTCGTGTAAACTGATCTCGCAAACGATACGATACCGCGAGAAGAGAGCTCATTCAACGGAACGTGGCACGCGTGGCTACAGGTATAGGCTCAGGTACGTATAGGTACGTATATGTACCTTGGCCAGTAGCGAACACATGTTGTGAACACTCACGGTTGGCACGTGAAGAGGCTGTCTTGGATTGCGCGATTGGCGGATGATTGAGATTGATGCAGGAGGTGTCGGCCTGCTACACCCCGACTGCAGCCATGTGAAACACTCACTGGAGGCAAGAAGTTTCGATCGCGTTTTGGTGAGATTTCTAGGAAACAGTCCGGACAAACTGCCGAATGCTCCCTGAGTAATGCTGTGATACTCGACAGGTCACAGAATCACCACCAGTTCCCCGGCCCGTGAACCCAAAGCATTGGAGTGGTGATTGTGGCAGTGCTGGCTAGTATATGTTTAAATGCATCTGGGCACCACGATAACATATTCGTATACTCCTCGGCATCTGGGAGCGGAAAAAAAGTCCAGACCTACGTCGCTGACAGGTCTAGCGCAGGGGCAACGGGCGGATGCAATTGTACCGAAACGATGGACAGCGGAAGAGGCGCGGCAGTGGCGCTCGCCAAACGCATGAAGATGGGTCGGATGTCGTCGACGCGCTATTCTTGTAGGCATGCAGAAAAACCGACGAGCATAACTGGAGGTGAAGATCGAAGAGCAAACGCGAGAGACTGAGACTGCTCGCACGACCAATAAATACCCACAGGAGATGTCGCGTGTGATGAACATACATAGCAGTCCGGCCAGTCCAGTCGAATCTAGACTGCAAAGGACCCATCTCATAGGTCCGCACAGATGGGGAGGGAGCTGGCGCTGGGGGTGGTACGAATGGGATTGTTTCTCATTGGGAGCGATGCCAAGAATGTGCTCAAGAAAAAGGGAGGACTTGGAGTGCGATTGGGCGCATGCATACTCAGATCGAATGTCGGCGTCGCAGTCTGGTGGGTCCCTGATGCGCGGCGTGAGTTCGCTCGTGTCTCCCCAACCGCTGTGAGGTACCGGCCCTTGTACCTCTAGGTATCGACAGCGCAAACTCGATCTCATTCCGCGGTGGTATAGTAGCTTAGCATGCTGCTTTTCGTTTGACCACCGCCCTCTCCCGTTTCCCACTCTTTCTCCATCTCTCTCCCGTTCTTCATCCCTCTCTTCCACTCACTCACAATCGTTATTCCTGCTCCTCCGCCACTACCGAGCCACGGCACCACGGACACTGTACCCTCTCTCGTCAACCGTTGACGCTAACCTCTTCAAACTTTCGCCTGTTCGTCACCGGCAGGGATATTCGCACGAGACGGAGTCGACCAAGTGCTGGAACTCTCCGACTGCTTTCACTTTCCTTCACGTGCTGCGGGCACTATTGCGAATTTTTTGAACACCCAGGACAGTCTTGTCCTCCTTCGTGTCTGCACATCGCTTGTGCAACATGTCGACCCCGAACGATGAACGTCCGGAGCCGACTTACGGCTACAACGCCGACCGAGCCGGCCAATCCGACAACCTACACAACCCTCCGGCACAGCTGCCCTCGTACAATGTCAACAAGGGCATCCACAATGGAAGGCGAAGCTACGAGCTAAACCGATCCAGCGACGAGGAAGGAACATTGCACGATGACAACGAGGCCGCGAACCTTAAAACGCGCGCCTCTGGCTTCCCACGACGCACCGACACTTTGCTCACTGTCGAAACTCAATACGATCGCCACGACGACATCAGGAGCCAGGCATCTCCATCTCAGACTCGCGAGCAGGCTCGTCGACTTGATGATGACCTGGAGTTGCTCAAGATCGAGCGTCAGATCTCACGGATAGAAGAAAGAGAGGAAGATGGCGGCGATAGCATGCACAGATCCAAGTCGCGCAGGCGGGACGAGGATGTTGACGAGTTTGACATTGCCACCAACCCGGTACACGAGAAGACGCAGGTATACAAGCCGGTCGAAAACCCGAGCTCCAACTTCGCCAAGTTCTTCAAGAGTGTCCACAAGTCAAACTGGCTCATTCGTTACTTCACCTACATTGCGCCGCTCTCGCTGATCCTGCTCATTCCCCTGCTCATCGGTTTGTTCCTCTTCCCGGACCAGAAGGTCGGCGGCGTGACCATGTGGTGGTTCATGATCTGGCTCGAAATTGTCTGGCTCACCCTCTGGCTCGGTCGCATCATCGCCAAGTGCTTGCCATGGCCAATTGGAATCATCTCTACGCTGTTCACGAATAACGGCAAAAAGTGGCGTGACATGGGAAAACAACTCGAGATGCCTGCCACCCTGTTCTTCTGGGGACTTGCCATCGAGATATCCTTCTTGCCGACAATGACCAGTCACATGCCCGATCGCAGGCTCGAGGATGGCAGCAGAGACAGGAGTGCCACTGGCTGGCAGAAGAGCATGAACAAGGTTCTGATCTCGCTGTTGGTTGGCGTGACCTTGAACTTTGTCGAGAAAATCCTCATTCAGCTCATTGCCATCAGCTTCCACTTGCGCACATATGCCGACCGCATTGAAATCAACAAATTCCAGATCGGCTCTCTCATCAAGCTGTACATCTTCTCCAAGACAAAGATTGCCATGGAAGACTCGGAATTCGAAGTGGCCGACGCGAACAACAACTCTGGAGCCCGCACTCCCGGCGCGCTGATCAGCGAAGCTGCCAAAACGACCAAGGAAGTTGTCGGCAGGATCGGCGATGTCACCGGCAAAATTGCAGGCGACTTCACCGGAAAGACGGTATACAAGAGCACGCACCCGAATCAGGTTGTCATTACTCTTTTGAGCACAATCTCGGGTTCCCAGGTGCTTGCACGCCGTCTATACCGCACATTCGCCCGTGAGTCCACCGAGACCGTCTACCAAGAAGATCTCCACAACGCTTTCGAGAACGAGGACGAGGCAACCGCAGCGTTCAGCATGTTCGACAAGGACATGAACGGCGATATCAGCATGGAGGAGCTCGAGGCCGTCTGTGTGGAGATCGGTCGGGAGCGCAAGTCGATCACCGCCTCGCTCAAAGACTTGGACTCCGTCGTCAGCAAGCTTGACGACGTCTTCATGTTCATCGTCATTGTCGTCGTAATTCTGGTGCTCATCTCGCTCATCTCCGCCTCGGCTGCCGGCGTGCTCACTTCCGCTGGATCTGCTGTTCTGGCTCTCTCCTGGCTGTTCTCGGTCACCGCGCAGGAATTCTTGCAATCTGTGGTGTTTGTGTTCATCAAGCACCCCTTCGATGTTGGCGACCGTGTTGGTATTTACGGCAACACTGGTAAAGCAGGTCTTGGTGATGACTACTTCGTCAAGGAGATCAGCTTGCTGTACACCGAATTCAAGAAGATGGAGGGTCACGTTGTGCAAGCTCCTAACAGTTACCTGAACACGCTCTTCATCCTCAATCAGCGCCGATCTGGAGGTCTCGCCGAAGCCGTCACCATCTCTATCAAGTTCGGCACCACGCTCGAACAGATCGAGACTCTACGCTCGAAGCTCCTCGAATTTGTAAAAGCCGAGAAGCGTGAATACCAAGGCAACATCCTCACAGAATTGCGCGATATCGTCGATGTTCACTCGATGAACCTCAACGTGGTCTTCTTCTACAAGTCCAACTGGCAGAACGAAGGTCTCCGTCTCGCCCGACGCAATAAGTTCATCTGCGCTTTGATGGTCTGCATCCAGGAGCTCAACATCGAAGGCCCGTACATGCGCTTCCCCGGTCAAAAGCAGAGCTTCCCCATGTACCTGCAAAACGTCCCGCACATCAACAACCCCGAGATGGGCACCGGCGGACAGCCGAGCAACCCTGCTGGCTTCGACCCGAACGCCCATCAAGACGAGCCTTTCGTCAACCCGGCAGGCGAGTCTGGCGCACCTGGTTCGCGCATGCGCTCTGGTTCCATCCTCCGCAACGGCTCCAACATGCGTAGGGGTGGAGAATCTCTTTCGGCTATGAACAAGCGTGTCGATTTCAGCTTAGGCATGAAGGACTGTGTGTATGGCGATCTCAGTGGCGACATTGACGACGACCGTCAAAAGAACCAGATGGCCGCTATCCACGAAGCGACACGCTCCCGCGAGCGCAACGCCGAAGCCGAGCGCCGCAGTCAGGATATCGGCAAGACCACCTCCCGCGACCACCACGGTCCCCGCAGCTCCATGGAATCCGAGGCTTCGCGCCGCCGCGCTTCGACTCACCGTAACCGCTTCTTCAACCGCACTCGCACGGGCACCTTCGGTCCTGATGAGGCTTCCCTAATGGAGGGAGGCATGGCTGATATCCCTGAAGCCCGAAGTGGCAACCAAAGCGGCAACCACTCTCCCGGAGGCCACATCGATCCTCGCACCGGTCTCGTCAGCTCGGCTGCTTACCGCACCACCACGAACGAGAGCGACGCCTCCTACCCGACTCGTCAACCAATGGCACCTCGCATTCCTACCGACGTGCTCCCAACTTCGTCAAGTCGCCCACATGGCGCTACAGTCGAAGACGACCCTGAACCATACCGAATGCCGGGCCGCACTGGAACGCAGGACTTTGAGATGAAGAAGTTGAGCTGAGAAGGCTCCTTCTTTGATCATCTGCAAATCTGAACACATCGGCCATCTACTCTTCACGAATTCTCTTTGCTGTAGTCTTTTAATCGTTTGCGTTTTTTTGGGGTCAACATTTGAAGCGAGGCATATACAGAATGCGAAAAAGCGCTGGCAGACAGCAATACACTACACTATAGAGACGAAATAAGGGTCGGAACCCGCAAAATACAATCATACATTATACTAGACTGATCTATACCTTCTACCTCACAGTGACTCTATTGGAACGATTTTCTCACCCACGTTGTCTTGCAGAGTCCAAGTACATTCACACGGCCGTTGTTGGACATGCTGACTGCTTTTCGAACAGATTCGAGAACGAGTCCTTGCCATTGACAGCACATGAGTCGCGAGATTCATGAGACAACACTTGGGATTCCTACCAAAGACGATCCATGAGAGAGAAGTCTGCTATTGTCACGTGTTCATTATCATCATCGTTACCATGAATACGCCCCATAGATCGTCCAAAGCCCAGCGACACAATCTTTTAAACCCTACACAACCTCAACAACGAAACCAGAACCATCTCATCCAAACACCAAAGCCCTAACCTCAATACTCTCCCTCCCCGGCCAGTTCTTCTGTGTCCTCGGATCCACAAACGCAGAGTGCGGCGTCCTCGCACCGTCCTTGCTGTCATAGCACTGCAGCAGGATCCTCTCGTCGTTCCGCATCCCGCTCAGATAATGCCACTTGCCCTCGGCCGAGTACTTCACTCCCGCCGTCTCTCCCACGCGGTGAGGGTAGCGGTGCTGTACTCCTTCCAGGTGCTCGTCTGATACCGATCGGGAGTCCGCGAAAGCCAAGGGTGAGGCCACCACGGGCCCGTTCAGCGGTCGCCAGACATTTATCAGGCGCACGCGAGATTTCAGGAGTTCGGGCGCTTCGACTCCCATGTGGTATACGACCCTTTCTTCGGCACTGCGCTTGGTCTGATCAATATGAGCTCTGTTGACGGGGGCACGTGGAGCATCCGGGTGCGAGCGGCGGACGGTGTGGTCGAAGAAAAATATCCTTTTCGCTGCGGGGACGTTTTCGAGGAGGAGGCGCTCGACTTCGGGGTAGTAGTTTGCTTTGATCGAGTCGTCGGAAGTGAAATCCTTTTCTGCGCTAGGAGATTGGTTTTGTAGGACGCCGAAGCCGGAGACGTTGAAGTCGTAGTCGCTTTCGCGGCCGCGGATGTCGTGGATTGTTACGCTGTGGGCGTCTTCGGTGTAGTTGCGTTGGGGCTCGCCGGGTGGGGGGGTTTCGACGTAGTTGAAAGGTGCGCTGCCGTCCTTGGGAGGCGCGTAGAAAGTTAAGGAGGCGTCGACTGGGCCGCGGGGAATTTCTATGGGGGTGGAGTTGGTGGTGTTGAAGGTGGTGAGTTGTTGCTGCTGCTGCTTTGTTTGGGTCGTTGTGCTGGACATGGTGAGGGAGTTGTGTTCACGCCGGATGTGGTAGGTAGTTGATCGTAGGTGGCAATCGGGTGTCGAGGTGAGTGTTGATGGGTAGATAACAAGATGAGATGCTTCCAACTCGAGGACTTACACTACAATATATAGCGACGTAGATGTACGCGATCTATTTGTAAGGCAGTCATATGTATTCAAGTACAAAGGCACGTCATCTCTACAATCCGTTTTGCCGAGGTGGCGTTGGTGATCTTCTCGGATGCGGAGATGGAGTGCCAGCGAATCAGCTTTGACTTGCTTGAATCAGCATGTCGATTCGCTTGATGCTGATGCCATTGCGTGCTCGAAAGCTTTGAAATGCGAAAAGGTTCTGTTTTTCTTTCATCATCATCTTACAGCTACAAGATTGCATTTCTTAGTGTTCCCAGGCCACCTCCGATTGAAACACTGAGATCGTTGCCCGGTCTTATGTATTTCGGTGGCTTGTAGCTGTGACCTATACCAGAGGGAGTTCCTGTGATGATGACTGTCCCTGCTGGAAGTGTGGTGTCCTGCGAGAGATATGACACGATCTCTTCGACGCTGAAGATCATCTCGGAGGAATTGCCATCCTGTAGTATTTCTCCGTTCAGAGTGGTCTTCATCGGCAGATTCTTCACATCGAGTCCAGGTGCATCTGCCCGTACGATGACTGGCCCCAATGGACAAAATCCATCGTAACCCTTGGAGAAACCCCATTGTGTTACTCGACTCTGTACGTCGCGAGCTGTGACATCGTTGGCAACGGTGTATCCAAGAACGTAGTCCAGCGCCGAAGCCTGGTCGACATTCTTGCAGTCCTTGCCGATAACTATGGCCAATTCGACCTCAGCATCGAGCGCGGATGGAGCGGTGCTGGGTACAAGAATGTCTCCGCAAGGATCATTCAGGCATTGTGCAGGTTTGAAGAAGACTTCTGGCACTTTAGGCAATGTGCAACCGAGCTCGGCCTGGAAGCTGTATCAGTAGGCTGTAGAAGTGATGAAACTGATGTGTTGCACGTAACGTACAGCATGGTCCTTGAAGTTGAGGCCGATGCAGCGAATCATGCCAGTCTCCTTTGCTGAGAGGGGAGAGAGAATCTGTGCCAAGGCGTTGCTTAGTCAGGAGTTGCCCAGTTCTGGCCGTATCTTGCCTCCAGACTGACCTTCTTCATCACAACAACCTCACCCGTGAGTTGTCCATCTTCAAGAGCGGACGAACAGCTCAGTACCTTGACACAAACTTGCTCGCCCGAAGCAATAGCGAGACCAACTGGGATTTGATGAGCATGTGTTTTCGTAAGGATTGATTAACGCCGTCTTCGCAGCCTTACCGTCAACATCCGGATCTTCTGGCTGCCCACACAGCTCTCGGTCCTGTGTGTCGATGAAACGCACGAAGCGATCCCATATCTATCCATCGCTTGTTAGTATTTGGATCTCAACTTCACGTCGTTACTCGGTACTCACAGGTTTGGCCGTCATCTTGTTTCTAACGTTAGGCTTAACTTCTCACAAGACGGCACTCGGGTTTTGTCGAAAGAAGACAATGGCATCTTCGCTCAACTAGCGATATTTATTAGGCACGACTACGTCCCCTGAGCCGATGCTACTGCTATACGCTGACATGGGAGCGTGGTAGCCGACCTGCATGCTATCGACAGGCCGCACTATGTCGCCGACGCGGAGCAGCGTCGCCGACGCTATGTAAGCGCATGTGCAACGCGACAACCGTGCATATCTTGGTATTCATCAGGTTCAACGAGGCAACACCTGGCTCCAGTTACCAATTCGGTTACCGCTCCTCAAGGATTATGATGGTCTTGCCCGACAGCGGCGAGATAAGCGGCGACGGCCAAATAGCGGCGACGCACTAACGACCCTATCGGCGCCCATGGCCAGATCTACTTACCGGCAAGACAGCCTATCGTCTATCGTTGTTCGACAAGAGCCAGAAATGTCAAGCAGGATAAACTAGGGTAGCACTTCGCCACTCTACCGCAGATAAACACGCACTCGATGGTCGCCGACTTGGAGACACTTGGCTGTGATATATAACACCTCCAATGGTTCTCAATCGTCACTATCAATCGATCCATCGCCATACTCAGAGATCGAACACACGACAACCCCGCTATACACCTCAACCATCACCTACTTGCCAGTAACTTGGCATCTGTTCACCATGGACACGGAAAAGGGCGAGGCGACCACTGGTAGCGCAGACATTGCTGCCAGCGATACTTCCGTCTCCCAAGTCCTTACTATCGATCCGAAGCGCGAGGCGAAACTCTTGCGCAAGCTTGACCTCTCCATCGCTCCCATCGTATTAGTTATTTTTTTAGCTGCCTATCTTGATAGAGCAAACATTGGTAATGCCGCATCTGCTGGCATGAGCGAGGACATCGGCATGTCGAGCGCTGAGCTAGGAAGTGCGTACATTCGATATCGAACTTCAACCTTCATCTTTGACACCTCGCTGACTATCACACTTCAGACGCTGTAACGCTATTCTACGTTACGTACGTTTCCTTCGAAATCCCTGCCAGTCTAGTTCTGAAGAAGTTTCATCCTCGCCGTATGATTCCAACGCTCATCTTCTGCTGGTCTGTGGTCCTCATCGGCACGGGGTTCATGAAGAACGTCGGTCAACTTTACGCTTCTCGTCTCCTTCTGGGTGTTTTCGAATCTGGATTGTTCCCGTGCCTCGCACTCTATCTCTCATCTTGGTACAAGCCTCGCGAGCAGGCGCTCCGGATATCCTACCTCTTCGTCTCGGCCGCTCTCTCGGGTTCGTTCGGTGGGCTCTTTGCCTATGCTTTGCTCAAGATGGATGGAGTCGCTGGTCTGGAAGGCTGGCGGTGGCTCTTCATCATAGAAGGCTGCGCCTCTGTTCTGGTTGCCATTATTGCTTATTTCACTCTCGCGGACAATTTCGAGAGCGCCAGCTTTCTCAACGAGGAAGATAAGAGCCTTATGCGCATCCGCGCCGAGATCAGCGCCCGCTACAATGGCGACCAGGAGTTCAACTGGGCTGACGTGAAGAGGGCTGTTCTCGATCCGAAGCTCTACATCAGTTCCTGGAACCAGTTCATGGCGGACATCTGCTCGTTCGGCCTCTCATCATTCCTCCCATTGATCATCAAGTCATTCGGCTTCGACGTCGTCACCACTCAGCTCCTCACGATACCGGTGTTCTTCTTCGCAAGTTTCACGTACATCGTGATCTCCTGGTCCTCTGACAGATGGGGAAAGCGTGCGTTCTTTATGATACCCGCTTGTCTGGTTACGGCTGTGGGATATGCTCTTTACCTAGGTGTGCCATCGCACCTCCGAGGTGTACTATATTTCTCCACCTTTTGTGTGGCGCCCGGCGTGTACATTATCGTGGTGAGTATAGCAGACACATCTAGTTACCCTCTATCTTATGCTAATCAGTTCTGAAGGGCCTCAACGTATCGTGGCTGCTCAACAGCCATGCACCTTACTACAAGCGAGCCATGGCGATCGGCATGAATCAGAGTATCGGAAACTCCGCTGGTGTAGTTGTGAGTTATCATTGTCCATCTGCCCGAGTCCAATTGCTGACCTTATCAGGTCGGTCAAATTTTCCGTACCACAAAGAACGGGAAATACGTGGTGGGCCTCAGCGTATCGATGGCTGCGGTCCTCCTTGCTTGTGCAGGTCAAATCACACTGTACTTCTATCTCCGCCGGGAGAACAAGAGACGAGTGGCTATGACTGAAGATGAAAGAGTCCGAGAGATAGGCGCAGGCAAGACGGGTGATTTCCACCCAGACTACCGATATGCACTTTGAGCGTTGTCAAGGCAAGGGTAGGATCTAAACACAGATAACCTGCAGTCATACACATTATTTTCCGAAACCGATTCTTGCAATCTGCTGCTTACAAGATAGACATAGATATCCTTATCTAAGATTGAATCATGGGTCTTATCGAGTGGGCCGAAGGAAGCGGGCGCGGCGGGGCGGCCAAGGCAAGGCTGTCCGAGCGGCGACCTGCTCTACGTCGGCGACACAGACGAATGCAACCACCAATCTCGACACCGACTTACAGATCGATATGCCGCGCGATACCAGCAACGTATGCACTCCATGTCGTCGTTTGCGGCGAAAGGTGTGTCCATCTCGATGACTCGAAGCCCACCAAGAACTGACTCGGGTTCTACCGACAACATCAGTGCGACCGACAGGCACCATGCTCAACTTGCAGACGGAGACGAATACCGCATCTATGCTCTGTGGCCTCCGCCAGCAATGGACAACAGGATGTCAGACCTCGAACTCGTGGAAATGAACCTACAAATCCAGTGGACTCTCATGACAGACCCGCAGTCACATCAGCATTGACATCAAGCACAAATGCAACATTGCCTTTGCAATCACCTCCGAGTACTACTGCAACCAATGTTTGCGCCGAACCGGTCTCTAGCTCACCACAAATTGGACACATCTGGAACTCGCGAGGTGCCGCATCATATCATGGCAGTAGCTACTTCGGGCACCAGTCTGCGGCATCGTTAATGGACATCGAATCTCCGGCGCTCCCGATCGGCATGAGCGGCATCCATGCTAGCAACTCTTCCAGCCGTGTCGATCAATTCCTTCATCGTGGTGGTAAAGAACCCTATGCTCACATTTGGGAGCTTGTTGGCTGCCTTCCACGACGAAAGAAAATGGTCGACCACCTGGTAAAGAAGTTCCTCGATGAGCTCAATCCCGTTTATGACAGCATACACAGGGAAACGTTCCAAGTGAGCTACGACATGTTCTGGGATCGTAAATGGGGCGAAGATGACCTGACAGCCGTCGATCTTCGATGGCTGGCATTACTGTTCATGGTCCTTGCCTTTGCTGAATTACTGGATTGTCCACTCAACGCTTCGACCGAGACACAAAGGCGCAGCGAGGAAGCTTCCGTGCAGTTCTTCTGGGCTTCCCGCAAGGCTATTGTGCTTGCACCAACGATCTCTGGTGAGAGTCCAGATCTCGTCCGAGCGGGCATTCTGGTGAGCCGCTATCTTCATTTTCTGGGTCGCAAGACGGAGAGCTGGCTTACCTCGAGCTTCGCCATCAGGATGGCCCAGGCGCAAGGAATGCATCTTGATGGCGAAAGCTGGGGACTACCGCCCAAGGTGCTAGAGACCAGACGTCGGCTGTGGTGTACGCTCTTCTCTTTGGATCGTTCGTTCTCTCTGGCAACCGGCCGACCGTACACCATCAACATTAAACACTGCATGCAGATGAAGATCAGCAATGTATGGATCGATGACACAACAGACGAAGAAGCTGCCGGCGTATCGGAGCAATCGATTGATGATCCTACCCCATCGATCTACTACCGCTACCAACAGCAGATGTCAATCATACTGGGTGACATTCAGGATGAGTGTTTCGGTATATTGCCCACGACGACATCATATGTCACTTACGAGAAAGTTCTGGACCTCGATAAGGCTCTCTTAGCATGGGCAGACAACTTACCCTCCTACTTCCGTCTGATGACTCCAGACACCTCGAAGGATGCCGAACGTCCCTTTCTCCACTGGCAGCGCATGTACTTGCACTCATCCTATCATTTCGCCCGAATCACACTGCACCGAACCTACGTTCTTCTAGAATCCATCACGGACCGCTTCGAATACTCCCGCCGCGCATGCATATCATCCGCCTGTGCCGACCTCCGATTCAAACTGAACTTCCGACTCAGCAATATGGCAGAGCGCCTAATGGCCGGCATCGGCATGCACAGCCTGTTCAACAGCGCGTTGATACTGGGGATTATCGCAGTCAAGGATCCATTCTCTACTCAAACCATGGCCATCCTGGAAGACTTGACCGCTTTCTGCGAGAAGCAGCGAGGGGACTCGTGGGTCAACGAGTTCTCTCTCGCGGAGACCAAGGTCGTCGAACTCTGCATTGCCAGCTCGAGACGGTCGAGCCGCGACGGCAATCCGCACACAGCGAGAAGGCGAGATACAGCATTCGCTGAGAGGGATGCTGGTGCTAGTGTGTCGACGGCTGAATTGTCTGCTTTGGGCCAGGGCGCTGTTCCCATTTTCTCGTCTGCTGTCGGAGGTCCGCACAGCGGAGAGACGTCTGGGAACGGCGGCCTTGGTGATCATGAAAGCTGGTTGGACGCTTGGTTTGGTCCCATGAGAAACTTCCCGGATCCCATCGATTTTCAATTTTGGGAGGATCTTGT
This sequence comes from Cladosporium phlei, assembly GCA_003614995.1. Taxonomy (NCBI): domain Eukaryota; kingdom Fungi; phylum Ascomycota; class Dothideomycetes; order Cladosporiales; family Cladosporiaceae; genus Cladosporium; species Cladosporium phlei. Next base: position 3,439 of record QZFA01000307.1, on the reverse strand, counting down.
TGGGTCGCTGGAAGCTACTTGAGAGGGGAAACAAACCATTCAACCCGTAGTACTTCATCTGAGCCTGGATCGTGTGCGAGAACGAACAACTCCGAATCCCCAATGGGCGGGACATGATCATAGAGTGGCGTTACTGCCCTACAGAGTACATCATGTACGGTCTACTTCTATTTGCTTCCTTGCTAATTCCACAACGTCTGGACCAAAGAACTCACTCCCACGCTCGCGGACGTGATAAGCCCGTTGGCTTCTCTGAACGTCTCCCTCACTTTCGCGATCGGCGTCTCTTCATTCCCAGGCGGCAAATTATCCGCCTCGTCCCTTTTCGTCTTGACAAGGAGAGCGGTCCGGTCTTCTGTCGTCTGTCGGTCCAAGATGATGCAGTAATCTCTTGACAGGTCACCCGGAACACCCTCTGCTACACGCAAAGCCTCGGCCACGTGCTCTGGCGTTACGTCCAGGAATGGAGACTCGAAGTCGTCGTCTTTCCAGGGTGGTCTCGAAGGAACTCTCATGGGACCACCGCCGTGAGTGCGGTACTTGGCATGCCGTTTCTTGGCTTCTTCGGGATCGAGTCTTGCTTCGTTCTTCTCGTACTGAGACCAGTCTGTTGCAGTGATCATGACCAGATCCTGTGGAGCCTCCGGGTAGCCCTCGTATGTTTCGACTAATAATTCTTCTATGAGCTGAAGTGGCTACGCTAGTACATGGTGATGGAAACTTTAGTCTTTGACCGATGATAGGGACAGCACCTTCGAGCTTAACGGAGCTGTGCAAACAACGGGGATCATGCTCTGGCTGGACCGGTTGTGGGAGTTTGGAGGGGCTTGGGTATACTGGCGAGCCTGCTGTCTCCCAGTTGTAATGGTTATCGATTGGCAGCTCGCGATCTGCATGACGTTGTCGCCGAGATTCATCAGCCATTGATCCGCATGTCAGATCGCCGAGTCCTTGTACAAAAACGACCATCGCTGGAGCATCCACCATCGGTCATGGAATGAAACACATCTGCAAGAGCCGCTCGGGGGTACTGCTACTTGATGCAGCCACTAGCGCCTACTCGGTGCTATCAAGTGTTTCGAGTCAAGATCACTGCATCGTCGAATCGTGTAACAGACCTGCCGTGATGGTCTACCTCAGGATCTTACAATACCAAATCGAACATGGCTTGAAACCTGTGTCGTTCGGAAGTCCGGAATCTGCTGTGAGACGCAAGTCGTCCCTCTACGATAACCTGTACGGATTAGATCAGCCAGAAAATCTTGGGCGATGCAAGTTGGCCCGCGTCTTGTGTTCCTCCAGCGAACAAAGACCAAACCCGGAGGCTTCAGTAGATATAGAACAGATATTTGCCCACCACGATCCTTGCTGTGTTGGCAGTCATCGACTTGGAGACAGCTTCAAAATCGTTCAATACAGCCCGCCAGTTACATCGAACAAACGAACAACATGTCTACACCGGAGTCGAGCCCGCGAAAGACACCACATTTTTACCTGTTTACCCGCTTAACATCGACGACGCGTAACCTCGATGACGCAAGAAATCTCCGTACCTGCGCAGAGGATCTAGCGAGCGACGACTCTCGCTCAGTGGCGGTCGAAAAACTCGCAGCAACATGGGAAAGCGATGATCGCGTTGTCAACATCAGAGCAGCCGACGAGTCGCAAATCCAGGGGCTGATCGACGACCTTAGACGAAATCCGACTCTGAAGTTCTCCGTGGCGCAAACGAAGGTGCTCTATCTCGAGACCATCACGCTCCCCGTCATGGGTGTGGTGGGCAAGCACGATTACCACGATGGATCTTCCCGTGTCGTCGTAGATGTCTTCCCAATCCAAGGGGAGGACAGTGGTGCCCTGGATGTTGTGGACAATCAGTTCACGAACGACGTCCAGGGAGATGCGATACCCAGCCAATTCATCCCGGATTGCGAGAGAGCTTTCCGAAACCTGTGCAAAGCGGGCCGACTGATAAAGGCACCAGTCACTCGGGTCGGTATGCGCCTCCTCGATGGATCTCACTGTCGCCAGGCCTACTTTTTCCGGGCAACTGTCCATGCGCTCACCCTTGCTCTCTCACAAGCAAAGTTTGTGCTCCTCGAGCCTGTCTTGCACGCGGAGATTGAGATTCCAGAAGCCTATTTGTCGGCTGTATTGGGAGACATTGGCCAGCGTGTGATGATGGTCATTGAAGGTATAAAGGAAATCGGCGACAGGAGACGGCTCAGTGTAAGGTGTACCGCCTCTTCGCTTCTCGGTTATGAATCCGTTCTGGGCATCCTGGGTAATGGAGAGGGGACACTCTCGAGAGAATATTCCGGCTACCAGCATGTCTCAGAGGCTGAGACGAGAGATCTGGTTTCCCAGGCAGAAGTATCGTAGTCTAGTCCCTTGGTCGTCTCAAGGCAAGGATGGATTCTGACGAACTATGCTCCTCAGACTGTGAAATCCGTAGACAGTGAAGCCGTGTGAGCGTGTGAGCAGGACGGGGTTTGAGATTCCTGGCCGTGGTTGCAGTTGTCCGCCGGTGCATCTGACGCTGCCACCATAAGACCTTGTTCGCAAGCAATGACAGTGACAGTAGCAGTCGTGTAATTAGTTATAGATCGTCTGTACAGTGATCGCTATGATTAGATCCGTAGCGTAACATGCTTTCATAGTCATTGCTAACACAGTGACAGTAGCTACTATAATAGTACTGCTTTTAGTAAGGCGTGTGTACGAGCCGGACATTAGCCTTATCGTAATCGTAAGATCTAAGAAGGTGTTATTAGTTAGTAAGTAAAAGCAATACTACTATAGATCCCCTTTCGTAGTTATTCCCTCTATAAGCATCTTTATCTTTAAGTATACCGAGCTCTATTACCTTTATTACTCTAATTGCTACCGCTAGTACTATACTAAAGTATCTATATTATATTCTTAATAAGACTTAGAAGACCCTAATCCTATAGCTAAATATATAGCACTCTAATCTATTTAAGTCTAGTAAAGTATTAAAGAAGTTTTATAATAATAAATTCTTATATTACTATACTATTCTATCTACAGGATAAGTAGCGATCTCTATATATTATTAGAGAGTAAAAGCTATTAGTATAAAACCTCTTAATTTCCTTTATACTATATAGGTACTAAGTCTACTCTTTTATATCTATTAGGCTATAGGATATAGAGAGGATCTCTATAGCTCCTTCCTCTTACTAGGCCGTTTAACTCCTTACTCCTTTCCTTCCTTTCTTTCCCTCTCCTCTTCCTCTCTTACGAGTAAGAATTAATCTAAGACCGACTCTTAGATTATCTACTTTATTACCGTATTAAGGCCTCTCTTCGTTTAGGTAATAGTCTTCTAGTCTAAGCCTACTACTTAAATTAGCCTCCTTCTTAATTCTTATCTCTTTAGGTAGAAGATTATAACGTATTTAAGGGTTTAGGCCCT
>QZFA01000306.1:0-18421 GCA_003614995.1 Cladosporium phlei | reverse complement strand
CACCCACCCCCCGCCCTCCCCCCCCGCCCGCCCTCGGCGCGGCTCGCTTGTGCGTGCGCGGGGGGGCCGGGGGCGGTCCCTTGTGCTCTCACAATGACCGGCTCAGCCTCATGCAGACCTCAGTCTATCCCATGCGGGTGGATAGCTGTCACCACTGCGAAGTTCAGCTGAGTTGCTGACAGCCGATGCACTTGGCTGAATGAGCGCCCCAGTTTCGTGCCTACAAGCTGCTCTTTACATGATCCTTCACCCCGGAATCCAATACTGTTGCCTGACACAAGCTGACACTGCAGGAGGTTCCATGGTTTAAAGCCATCACAGTCTCGAGGCAGCATTATGAAACGAAGTCGACTAGTTGCTGCCTGATCGGTAAGCCATCATGCCATGCTCGACCATACAACGCCTCAGAGTAAACCAGCCCGAGCTTCCTGGACTGCCCATGTCAAACGAGTTGCGAGACTGCGAAGTCCAGACATTCACAAGCTACCGCATCTCTTGCGTAGAGGCAGTCCTCGCAGACAGAACTTCCTGGCGAGAGCTCAGCTGGTGCGTCTGAAGCACGTGCGGGACCCGCCCGCTCTCAGGATCTTCATATAAACCCTCGCGAAGCCACTTCGAACTCATATCTTCAAAAACCACACCGATACCACTCAACCAACATCACTCTTCCCAACCCTCCACACAGCCAACATGCCGAGCCTTGTCAACTGGAACAACGAGATCAAGTTCGACGTCGCGGACAACAAGTTCAAACAGCCATCCACCATCCAGGAAGTCCAGGCCATTGTCAAACAGGCCAATGCCGACAATGCCAAAGTCAAGGTGATTGGTGCCATGCACTCCATCACACCCTGCTTCGTTGGGAGTGACATCGTCATGTCCTGCGCAAAGATGAAGAAGGTTCTCTCGTTGGATGAGAAGAAACTCACCGTCACCGTCCAACCCGGTGTTACCCACAACCAACTTTGCAACCATCTCAAACCCCTTGGATATCAATGTCCCGTGATTCTTGAGTGGGGCAACTTCGAGTTCGGGGCTACCTCAGGAACGCACGCCAACGACTCTTCGTTGTCCGACGCTGCGCAGCTGTCGTCCTTTGTTGTTGGTGTCAAGCTGGTCAAAAGCAGCGGAGAATTGTTCGAGATTTCCGAAAAGGAGAACGCGCAATACTTGCCAGTCATCAGGTCCCACTTCGGTCTGTTCGGCGTTGTTTCCGAGGTGACACTTCGCATCTGGCCGGTCAGATCCCTGCTCTTCACCTACGAAACACAAAAAATCGACAACTTCCTGGGCGATTTCGAAGGGCAGATGAAGAAATTCCGCTCAAGCTCCGACCAGGTCTTCGCCCTGCTCTTCCAGAACGTCGACACGATCCTGATCCAGCACCGCAAGTTCCAAGACGTCAACAAGTTCCCGCCCTGCCCCTTGACCAACTCGCTCGAGTCCAAAGCCATCAACCTCTTCACCAGCCTCGTCCTGCCCGCCACCCAGGCTCTCGCCGGCCTGAACCTCTCCGCCCGCCGCGCGGAAGCCCTGAGCAACTTCCTCATCAAGGGCCCGCTCGACGCCCTCCGCGGCAGCGAGTTCACCATCAACCCCAACGACCGCGGCATCCTGTACGCCGAACACGACCCGGACTTTGAGTTCCACGATTGGGCCTTCCCCGAAGCCAACTGGCCGGGAATGGTCCGCGCCTTCCGACAATTGCTCGACCGCTTCCGCGTCGAGCACGACTTCCTGATCACGCTCCCGACCATCGTTTACTTCATCAAGAAAGACACCAACTCGCTGCTGTCCCGCAGCAGGAACTCGGACATGGTGGTTGTGGATCCGGAGCACCACAACCCGAAAGACGTCAAGTGGAAGCTGTTCCGCAGGGCTTTTGGGCAGTTGGCGATCCAGCACGGCGGGATCCCGCATATTAACAAGACGGTTGAGGCCGCGTTGCTTTGGTATGCCAAGGCTTGCGATCAGGATGCGCTCAGGGAATATCTGGCCTTGAGGAAGGAGTTTGATCCGAAGGATATGTTCCTGAATGAGTTCTTCAAGGAGATGTTTGGGGAGCGGCTGAAGGGGGAGAGGATGGTGGGGTCGGTTTTATGAGTTGATTTGGCGGTTTCCGGGGAGACATTTTCCCCGAGGATGCTTTCAAAGGCATTTTGAACAATGCACCACGTCACCATCGTTTGGCCTTGATCTATTCGTTGGCGTTTTTCCAGAATTGAAGTGTGCAATGGTCAAAAGGTTTGGCGTTTCTTCCGGCAAATTCCGTTGAGCGAAGCAAAATTGGGATCATGTGAGCGTGAGAGCTGGACAGTCATTTCATGATCTGAACGATTCAAATTTTTGGGAGATCCAAAATACCGTGCATCATTGGCCCCACGTCCACTGCGTCCACTCCCATCGCGACCACATCAGTGTCCAAACACCGAAACAAAGTAAGCACCCAGAGCTTCTACGTCTTCAAGCTCCCCCACCCACCCTACATGCATATCCGGCCTCACAACTACCACCGCGCCCCGCCCGCGATCCACTCCCCATAAATCGTACGCCCAACCGTCGCAGTAGCGATCGTAGTGCACAGCAGCGTCGACAAAAATCCGCCCGTAATCCCAGCTGTGATACTCCGGGTCGAGAGGACCTCTGAGTACTTCGGGGAAGTCGAATAGAGAGCGTGAGGCGTAGTCTTGGCCGCTGTGGATCGCGAGGAGGGAGATCATAGAGTATAAGGGGCGTGAGTGCGAGAAGGTTATGGAGTGGTGTTGAGCGCCTGTTGGGTCTGCGCCGTTTGGAGAGTAACGGGAAGGGGGGTTAAAAGGGTAGCGGTAGCGGGTGAGGAGGGGAGGAGGGGTGGCTGTGCCTTTGCCTTGATCTTCACCAGCAGGATTTTGGAGTCTGGAGCAGAATTCTCGGACTCTGGCGAGCTGGGCTTCGGAGTCGACATCGCCGGCCAGCAGGACGACTCTGAACCTTCCGTCGCTGGCGAAGAGTCTTGTGGTCCAGGAGAGCTGCGAGTTCGCGTGGCCGACCACTTTTGCGTGGATGAAGGATTCGCCCACTGGCAAGTTCTTGGCCGCGCTTTGGTTTCTTGTCGTCCTTGAGACGATCGAGCTCTCAGGATACATAAACTTGCGGCCATCGGCAAACTGCTGGAATGCCCCGTGAGTTTTCAGAAACGCTTCCGGGTCCACGGTGCCCTCGGGACTCCAGAGCGTGCGGTCGAACTGCACCAGCGTGTTGGCGACTGGCAGTCGTTCTGCCTGGTAGGTGGCCAGGAGAGCGGCTGGGTCGGTCAGGGCACCAGAAGCTGCAAGGGCGACTTTCCAACCAAGATTGTAGCCGTCTTGCATGCTGGTGTTCGCGCCCAGGTCGATCTTGGGCGAATGCATGTGCACGGCGTCGCTGGCGAGGAAGATTCGGTTGCCCGGGTTGGAAGAGCGTTCGGCGACTCGTTGGCCGAATTTGTAGACGCTCCACCATTCGCAGACTTTGAAGTCGAAAGTGTAGCCTTTGAAGAAGGTCCGGGCTCGGCGGCGGATCGCGTCGAGATCGATCGAGTCGCGGGTGTCGTGCTCGTGGTTCCCGGGCTTGAAGGGCACGTATAGACGGGTCATGTTACGCTCGCGGGGGACGACTAGCATGGAGCCGTGCTCGCTTTCGATGAAGCCTGGGTAGTGGGTGTTGGGGAAGTCGGTGATGGGGACGATGTCAATTACACCCCTGGGGAGACAAAGTCAGATGGAATCCGGCCAACTCTTGACGCACTCTGACTGCGGACCAACCCACCAGAGAGACTCGACTCCGCTGCCTTGGATTTTGTACTCCAAGGCATGTCTCACCCAGCTGTGAGCGCCGTCCGCGCCGATCAAGTATCGAGCCTCAATGGTCTCGACGCCACTCGCCTGACGAGCGGCAGCGGCCTCGAACTCCTCCAACTCGTCTCCAGCAAGGCTATTCTTCGCGAGAATGTCACGGCCGCCAAACCCACCATGCGCTGGAGCTGGGTTCGCCTCTGCGTCTGATAGTCCCCGTAGAGTGACTTTGATGGGGTAAGCTTCATGGTCGTTTTCCAGAGAAGCATCGTAGAGGAGCGACTCGGCAGCTACGCCTCGCTCGACGCAAAGCGTGGAGTTTGAGTTGTCGGCGATGTTGTCGAGTAGAAATCGTTCGATGCGCCCTTGGCTGATGATCAGGTTGATGAAAGGTGATGGATGGTCTGTGATGTGCTGCTTCGTCAGGTTCTGCCTTGCAGCGCAGAAAATTTTGCCATTGTTGTCCGGAACCTGTTCGGTTCAACATCAGCCGGCTGAACGATATTTGACACGAGAAGATCAAAAGACGGCCATCGTGTCTGTTTATGCAACGACCCATGGTCTGTCGGTGGAGATTGTCCATACCCAATTCCTGAAGCTTTCGAAGATGTAACCCTCGGCTTCGACGCGCTGCTGCAAGTTGCCGCCCATGCTGTCAAAGATCTCCTCGGTGCGTGGGCGCAGGCCATCGGCATGGCCGTTGTAGACTTTGTGGCCTCGCTTGTCAACAATGCGTGTTTTGATACCGCACCGGGCCATCCAGTATGCTGCCATGAGGCCGGCAGGACCAGCGCCGATGATGAGGCTGGAAAATGGTCAGCATTCGTACGCCAGTCTGGGAATTGGAAGAGATGCCTACACATCAGTCTTCGAGTGGGTAGCCATAGTTCCGGGTTTGGTTGAGTTGGCGGCTTCGGGTTGTTGTTGAAGGGCGTTCTTGACCTTTGGGTACCTTTTCGAGGGTTGAAACAACGTGGTTGCTTGTGAGTGTGTATATGCGTTTCCAACTCGTCCTCACGAGTTCTTCTCATGCTCAGACGAAGGTACCTACAGCTTTCACCTACATCTCGGAAGACGGTACAGGGCATTGCCGAACGCAGCCAAGCGTCTTGTGATGCGAAGCATTCTCGAAACAATGATCACCGCATCATTGATCGAAAGGTGGCTGCATCTTCTCGCTCACCCTTCAAGGTGGGCATTAGGCTGTAGAGTACAGGCTGTATGTTTGCATGTCGTGTTTGTCGGGAGGCCGGAGCGTGTCTCTTGCCGGCGGGCTCTACATGTTTTACCACACCTTCTGCTACATATCAGACAATCATGGTATACTGCAACTAGTGAGATGAGACTTGCGACTCCAGCTGACTGAGAGCAAGGAATCCTCACCCTTCATCGACCCTAACCCTAGCTGACAAGAACCGAGTATGGGATCATCTCGACAGGACCTTTCGCAAACAACTTGAACTCATCTCGGAAGTCAGATCCTGATGGCGGTAGGTGTGTTCTCGTTTGTTACATAAGATGTGTGTTAGGGAGTTGCGGCGATCCACATCTAGCCCACTCAACCATCAAGCCCACGTGCGGATCCGATTGAAGCTCTCAGGGCTGAATACATCGCTTAGCCATTATACAGTAGGTAGGTTGATCGACTTCCCCATGCGACTGATGTCCCTTGAACGAGACATACCGCTATTCACAGCATAGACTACTGTGATCCGCAACCGAATATTTGCAACAGCAACGTTTGTATGTACATCAGCTTTGCGTTGTACCGGACTAACTACTACAGCTTTTTAATCCTTCCGGCAAGCAACTCGAACCAAGTTGCTACCACAATCGCACTTTTCGTAATCTGCTGCAACTGCAATTGGCATGTTCAATCGCAACACGCACACGTCGACTTCTTCCAACAAGGCAAGCTAAGCTTTCAACATCCGCAAGGACCAGCCATATTGGGAATGTCCTCGCGAGAAACGCGGGACTCCACACGCACGTGCAATCGGCGGATCTGCCTTTAGTCGGAGGGGAACAACCGGGCCAACCAGAACCTCCGCAATGACCGAGATTGATACGCTCGTTGTTTGCGTGTTTGCCATGACTTCATGCAAACGAAACTACAAGAACGTCGAAATGCCCCCGGACTTTCTTGGGTTTGCCTCTCATCCATTCCATTCGTTGTGAATCATCCCAGCAGAGAGTCGCTCTTTTTCCTCCCATCCATCCTCGAAATCTCCAGCCATGAGCGCCACCGCCCAGAAGCTCGTCCAATTCGGCACCAAGCATGTCGCCAAGGGCATCGGCCGCCTCACGCCAGAGGTCTTCGAGAGCGGTTCCGGCAGCTATGTAACAATGGTCGGCGGCCGCAAATATCTCGACTTCACCTGCGGCATCGGCGTCACCAACCTGGGCCACTGCCACCCAGCCGTCACAAAGGCCGCACAGGACCAGGTCGGAAAACTCGTCCACGGCCAAGTCAACATCGCCTTCCAAAAACCCTACCTTGAGCTCGTCGACAGCCTGATACCCATCATGCCACACAAAAGTCTCGACACCTTCTTCTTCTGGAACTCCGGCTCCGAAGCCGTCGAAGCCGCCGTCAAACTCGCTCGCCACGCCACCAAGAAACAGAACATTGTTGTTATGCAAGGCTCGTACCACGGCCGAACAATGGGCACCATGGCCATGACCCGCTCAAAAACCATCTACGGCGAGAACTACGCCCCTCTGATGCCAGGTGTCTTCTCCGCTCCCTTCCCCTACTGCGCCCAATGCTCCGTCGCCAAACACTCCAAGGGCGAATTCTCCTCTCAAAACTGCTGCATGGACCCCGTGGCCCAACTCGAACTCCTCCTCAAGCGCGAAACCGCTCCCTCAGACACAGCCGCCATCATCATCGAGCCCGTCCTCGGCGAGGGTGGCTACGTGCCTCCTCCGCCGGGCTACTTCGACGCCGTCCGCAAAATCTGCGACAAGCACAACATCCTGCTGATCTTCGACGAAGTGCAATCCGGTTTCGGCCGTACGGGCAAGATGTTTGCCTGCGAGCACTGGGGCGTGCGACCCGACATCCTCGTCATGGCCAAGGGCATCGCCAACGGCTTCCCCCTCTCCGGCATCGCTTCCAGGAAAGAACTGATGGACATGCAAAAGCCCGGCTCCATGGGCGGTACTTACGCCGGCAATGCTGTCTCGTGCGCCGCCGGTGTCGCCGTGCTGGATGCCTTCAAGAAAGAGTCGATCCTCGACAATGTCAACATCCGCGGCGCGCAGCTGAAGAAAACTCTCACAGACGCGCAGGCCGATTCAAAGACCTCGAAAATCATCTACGACATCCGTGGGCTCGGTCTGATGCTCGCGCTGGAGTGCACGCCTGGGAAGGACTATGCTTCGAGGATCCAGAGCAAGTGCATGGAGAAAGGTCTTCTGGTTTTGACGACGAGCATCTACGACACGCTGAGGTTTATTCCTCCTCTTAACATCTCGGAGGAGGATATGGCGAAGGGGTGCCAGATTGTGAAGGAGAGTATTGAGGAGGTTGCGATGGAAGGCTAGTTCTGGGATACCACGAAGGTGTTGGACAATTTGTTTTTGTACTACTTACTGAATGATAATGACGGTCTAGATTTATTGCGTTCTCTCCCCTCCTCACACATCTCCGTGGCCACGGGTCTTTGCGTCTGCATCAATGACAAGCATTTTGAACGACAGGCAGTCTCCGCAGGAGGAAGCTCACTTTTTTCACGCTTCGGCCAATGCGATGCGATGTTGTTGCTCGGTTCAATTTCCGGTCGTGAGCTTGAAGACGGCTGAGCCTAACCGTGGTAAGCTCCCGTTCGGTGATCAGTATCTCACGCTTAACTCTCCCCTGTCGGCCGTGTATTTAACAAGACGGTAGAGCCGAAGGTTGGTAAGCTTTCTGCTCAGGCGTTAGCAAGCAAATGTCGCAGTCGTGTCACAGGCAATACTCTCGTCTTTGCAGGGCTATAAAGAAGCAGAAGCAGATGCGGCAGAATCTTCGTCTACCGGTCCTTACTTAATCGAAAGCAGCAACATAGCATCTGAACAGCAGCCGACTTGGGAGTGGCCTGACTACACCAAATTCATTCACCGCTCAGTCTACGAAGCGATTGATCCGACTAACCCTATCAACTCCACTGCAGGCAAGGTCGTCGTCGTCACCGGTGAGTTGCCTGAGACCTTCGAAGATACTACTGTCTACACCTTGCGACCACATTGCTAAATGAACCTAGGCGGCGGATCCGGCGTCGGCGCCGAAATCGCAAGATCCTTCGTCCGCTCCGGCTCCAAAGCGGTCGTCATCTTGGGCCGCCGAGCCTCGATCCTCAGCGCCACGAAGAAAGACCTCGAAGCCTTGGGCTCGTCCAAGATCCTGACTTACGCCGTGGACGTCGTCGACGAAGCAGCTCTCAACGGCGCTTTTGCGGCCACCGGGCAGGCGGTCGGCAAAGTGGACATTGCCGTCGCTTGCGCCGGCTACATGCCTGATTTCGTCCCCGCTGCTGTTGCGGAGATTGGGGATTGGTGGAAGGCGTTCGAGGTCAATGTGCTGGGGCTCGCTTTGACTTTCCGCGCTTGGATGCCGCACAAATCGCTCGATAACGGGACGCCGTCGTTCATCTACGTCAATGCTGGTGAGCTCTCCGAAAATGTTCCCATCGTCGGTAGGTGTATGCTGACTATGGCTGTTCTTGTCCGTCAGCTGGCGCCCATTTTGCCCCAGTCCTAGGCCTGTCTGGCTACTCGCCCTCGAAGACGGCTGCGGCAAGCTTGATCGGATACCTGCAAGCCGAGAACCCAGACTTGCACATCACGAACTTCCATCCAGGAATCCTAGAGACTCCGGTGAGTGGCTCAACTTCCCCAGTTCTAACCTGCTCTTCGACTGATCATGTCATGCTTGCTGTGCAGATGGCCACCAAATCACAGTTCACCGTGACTAGAGACGACATGAGCTTGCCCGCCGGGCTCGCGGTGTGGCTGACGACTCCGGCCGCGACCTCCTGGACGGGCGGGAAACTGCTCTAGGCGAATTGGGATGTTGATGAGCTCGTTGTGATGAAGGACGATATTTCGAAGGGGAATGAATTGGTCATGGTTCTGGGTGGATGGCCGAAGGAGGTTGGTGTTCTGGTGAGGGATTGATTGGAAGTACTTCCCGAAATCGCGATCGTTGACAGAAAGGGACCCTAGTATGAGTTGGATGCAATGTCAGATTGAATCGGATGTAAGCTTCAGCTCGAACTTACGTTGATTGCTAAGCTAGAGGGAGACGAGATTGCCGATAAACTTATCAGGCTTTGCTTCGCGTGATCAAATCAAGACAACATAGATTCCTAATTCGTTAAACTAATCATCCTCACCAATCGCGCCGTTTCTTTCGCATATGGGGGGTGATCAAATGAGTGAAATCCCAACTCTGTCTACCGTCTTCATTATCGTCACCACTGCTCCCTGGAAGCCTACACGATCCTACTGGAGCTTCTCGAGAAAAGACACCCGGCCAAACTCCGCCATGATGTCAGTCCCTCAGCGTGAAGGCATAGATCACAAATCTCTAACGTTCACCTGAACAGTAAGTCCAGAAGATGCACCGGTCGTCTGAGAAGACCCATTGCTATCTGTAGTCTTAATGCCAGTGAATGAACAGGCTCCCTTATGAAGGACAGTGTGCTTAGGCTAAGACTTGTATCTCAGGCGCATCAGCTCCGTCTCTCGGCCAGAGATGGTGCTTAAGTGGAAGGGGTACGGGGAAGCGTTTATCTTTCCTGACGCCGATTAGCCATAGGAAGCGTCTTTAAAGTAGACCCAGTCGTCGCCGTTCTCCAAGCTGAAGATGTGGGTCTCGACGTCACTGTCGTCGGTCGTTGCGGCGGCGAACCTGAAATTGTTGGTCTGGAGATTCATTAGTCCGCCCTGGACGTTAAAGAGGCTGCAGGTGGCTTCGTATTAGCAATCGCACTCTATTCATTGATCGTTGTCTGTGAAAGGAGGTGTTGACGTACTCGAAGCCGCCCGACAGGTCGAAACCCTCGCTGCGGACTGAGCTGTCCTCGGGAGGCGGCCAGATGTTTGAGAACGATGGCCAGGTGAGGGTTTCGAGCCCGTCGAGGTCAGAGCCGCGCGAGAGGGAGAGCGCATGAGACGCGGCGTTGGAGCCGTCAATACGCTGCACGTTCATGCTCTGAGAGATGGTGCTGAGTTCCCAGCACTCTACACTCGGTTTCCCATCGCTGTCTATGACGAAAGCCGTGACGCGAGACTTTGCCGACAGAGGTTCTTCTGAGTGATTGTGTTTGTTAGGACTCTCTTATATTGTCGTTCAACATGACCGATGCCGGGAGTATGTGAACGAACCCTGTGGCACTACCCACGGGCGTGCGAGGACGACCGGAGCCAGCAGTAGAGCTGAGGTGATTGAGGTCAAGAACATCGTGGTTAGGGAAGCGTAATGTGATGAGGTTGTGGTAGGATGAAGGCACACTCTGTCGAGCTGTGCAAAGTGGATTGGATTGAAGACTGGATCGTATTGAAGACTGGACTTGCCTTATACTTATACAACGACGTGGCACCATAGCCACGAGCTTGATTGATCGAGCTGGGGCAAACGATCGTCCCATGGCCGAGAACACGCACATCCTCGGAGGGCCACGGTGTGCAATTACGTCCACATGCAGGCTAGCAATATGGATGAAATGACGGCGGCCATGGCCTGACGAAAACTGCATCTGGTTCGATCCATGCATTTGGCACGTTTGTCGCTCAAAGAAGTCAATGCAGTTGCGTGAGATCGACAATGCATCGAGCTTGCCGCAGCTTATGTGGCGTATCTTTGCAGCCCTAACGACGTTCGGGTGCGACTCGAACTGCATTTTCGGACTTCTTGGACGTTCTACTCGTCAAACTCGCAGATCGTGTCGCGGCATCCTGCAGCGTCTCACCCTAATACACCTGTGATGTAACCTGGGCTCGTGTTGATCCGATCCTCGAACCACATTCCCGGAGTTCCCATACATCTTTCTGTCGAGCCAGGTTGCACTGCAATATCTTGCAGCTGCGATCGGGTACTGCTACGGCAGTGCCAGCCTCCGAGAGTTCAAGGCCAGGTTGAGGGAAGATCTTGTCTGGCCAATGAGGCCGCCGGCATTGCGTGGTCGCACCGAGATCCTACTACCGTCGTGGTTCAGCCTCAGCGGTTGGATGTCGAGACCATAGCGTCGAGCGATACGCCAAGTGTAGGTCACTGCAAGCCGCAGATGCCCTTGACCGATCATGGCCGGCTCGCTATATTCAATGCAAAGTTCGTCACTTCTAGTCAATATCGATCGATAGTAGCTCCGTTCGCCGGCTTCCGAGTCGAGCATTTGCATTCATCGGCAGGGCTTGTCAAATCAGTCCCTGCAGGACATCATCTATCAATATCGTCCCGCGGTCAAGTCAATTCCATCAGAAGGCCGACTAATGCCCTTCCCGCAGGACAAGTTAGCGACATCAAACTCAGGACGGCGGCAGCAAGGCATCGATCAGGCTTCTCCTGCACCATCCAAAGCAAAGGCACCTACCTTTAGTATCGAGATTCGGAGTAACGAAGCCCTTCCACTGTTCGACGTGATCGCAACCGTAGGCCTCGAGGTACCGTCCTTCGAAGTGATGTCTGCGCCTGCTAGTCTTTCTGTAGAGACTTCTCCGATCGAGTGTCGTAACACAGATTCCCACGGCCATAATTCGTAAGGTAGGATGTCAAAATTGCGGAATGAAGTTGCTGGATTGTCCCAAACTTCTTCTCTCAAGAAGAACGTTGCGAATACTTCGACGCGAGCGGACAGCACAGGCCTGGTTCCGAGTGAGTGTCGATCGATTAGCGATGGTCCTTTCGAGCTCTTCGGTAGGACGCTCTCGAGTCCCAGGAGGACAGGGAGACTAAGGATGAGGTTCCAAGAGGTCTTTGAGTCAGGGTCGTTGCGGTGGCGAGTCGATTTGGAAGAAGACATGGGGTTTGAACAACCCGCCATTAGCGCACATAGGCTTTGCCTGTTCATTCAAGCGTTCTACCTCGATCTTTCTTTGAGGAAGTTGTCACGAAAGAGAGAAAGAGTCTGAAATGCGGGTTGGATTGACTGGATCGTTTGACACTGTTTGCTCTGCCTAGCCCTTCGGGCGGTTTTGCCTACAACGCTCTATCGCTGAACGCACTCCGATCGCAGTCCAAACCCATCCTTGCAACTGTAACCGACTTGGCAACTGCTAGAAGCCTCCTTCCACATCCACCCTAAACCCCATCCCAATCAACCCTTCCAAACAGCCGGCCCAGGGTATTTATAACTAGTCGGGATCGGATAGTAAATGTTAATCATAATCCCCGGGTCCGTCGCCTTGTACCCCCCCGGCAACAGCATCGTCGGGCCCGGCGTCCCGCTACCTCCACCGGTAACAGTGATCTGGGCGCACGAGAGGTAGAACTGCGCGCCGCCTGCGGCAGAGGCGGCGTGGATGGCGATGTTCTCGACGCGCAGCAGGTAGTCGCCGGACGGGAGGGATTTGGGGATCGTGAAGGTGAAGGAGTCGCGGTCTTGGGACGGGAATGTGATGGCGCCGCTGCTGAAGGCTGGGCCTAGCTCGGCGACTTTGAACCACGGCGTGCTGCCGTCGGCTGTGGCGGCGGAGGAGACTTTAGTCATGTAGAGGGCTGTTTGGGATCGGTGTTAGC
The DNA here is from genome assembly GCA_003614995.1 of Cladosporium phlei. Taxonomy (NCBI): domain Eukaryota; kingdom Fungi; phylum Ascomycota; class Dothideomycetes; order Cladosporiales; family Cladosporiaceae; genus Cladosporium; species Cladosporium phlei. The sequence goes on along the minus strand of QZFA01000306.1, from coordinate 5,887 downwards.
ATGGCGGTTTCATGGATCTGGGAATCGATTGGGGATTGGTTAATCGTACCTGTCACACTCTGGTGGTAAATGGCCTGGTCGAGTCCGAGCCCGATCGTCGAGCCGGCGGCGACGGTGTAGGTCGAGGTCTTGGCCGCGTTCGCCTGCGTGCCGGTGTTGCAGCGGATGTCGTTACTAGTCACATCGGTAACGGGGCTGTTGTAGTTCGTGTTTAGGCGGACGTATTGGTAGTCGGCGGTGGTGACGCCGTTGGCGATGAGTTTCGTCCAGCGGTAGTGGGCGAAGGCCGTGTTGGCGAGAGCCAGCAGGCTGAACGCTGTTGCGAGGTGGAAATGCATGGTGACGCTTTCCGGGGTGGAGGTTGTTAGGCGGTCAGTTCAAGCCTTGATGTGGAATTTGAGTTGTAGAAATGAGTGAACAGCGATCTCTTGGCTGCATTCTTATAGCTGGACGAGGAAGATTATCGAGATCCAGGACACTTTAGCCGGGTCGTGTGTATATTGCTTTGTGATACAGCAAAGCGGAGGGTTGTTTAGTATATAGCTGCACGGAGTCAGATGGCGGACGAATAGATTGCTTCCGCGCTTCCTCTGGTTTCACGGTTGGCTTCTCCGGTCCGCTTTCGGTAACATGAAACTAGGACGGCATAGTCCTCACCTCATGACTTCCGGCTGAAGTGACTCGAGACTGTCGTTGGTCGATGTAGTTGACCGATGTCTTAGATGTGTATGAGACGGAGTCGCCTTTGCCGCCGGCTGCTGTCAAATCAATATCATTCTCGTATACGATGGCGGAGGCCACCAGTACGATCGGCCGATACCCAAGCGAGTGATGCCTGTTGTTCAGAGTCTGTAAGTCGTCGGAACTTGGGGTGAACATGGTTCGATATCGTACATAGCAAGCGCTAAGATGCAAACAAATAAGAAGAAATCCAGAAAGTCGGAGGAAGGAATGAAAATGGAGCGGCGATCTCCGTCGGGATCAAGCCCTCGACGATCCGACGCATGATGCATGCAGAGTAATCGTCATCATATACCACCATCTCAATCACCTCGAGATGGTGGCGCCGTCAAGTGAGTCTGACAGCGTGGCGCTTCATCGCAGACTTCCCTCCTTGCCTAACTTTGACATACTCCACCCACCCCAGCACACGATGCCAAACAACCACAGCTCCGCATAGGGACCGAAGACAATCAGCAAGAAAGCAACAGCTTCTTGTGTCGTGACGCTCCAGTTCGGGTGCGTGTCGGCCGCCCACAAGAGGGCGATGTCGAGGATGATGAAGACGCTTCGGAGGATGATTGCGGGTACTGCGAGGAGCGCGAGGCGGGATAAGATGGGGCGTTCGGATGCCTGGAGGGAGGGGTGATGTCAGAAGGGTTGGGTCAAGATGAGAGGAGGGCTTAGGGGTGGGAGGACTTACATCACGCGAACTGTGGTTCTTGACCTGCTTGAACCTCCGAATCGCTTCAGTCGCGACACTAATAGACGCAGCGACGACGCATGCACGGAACGCAGTGTAGGTTGCTCTGCTCGACAGGTTGTTCTGCAGCACATTCCCGTACGGCGCATTGGCTGTGTAGGACGACATCGCCAGGCCCCAGGACGCAAAACCCGTCGCCGCCATCAACAACAACAGCAACACATTGCCGACGATCGAGATGCGACTGGGCTGGCCGACGGCTAGGCCGTTGGATGTGGCGTGGGAGGAATGCAGCCAGACCGCGCCGTTGAGGCAGATGGTGGAGATGATGAATGCAAAGGCGTTGAGGAAGCTGAGGTTCACGGAGGTCGAGCTTGCTTCGGTGTTGGAATCGCTGCTACTGCTGCCTTGGTAGTACAGGGAGAAGGCATGGGTGATGGAGGCTGGCGAAGAGCTTTTGGTTTGCTGGGCGACGCGGGCAGCGGCGGCGGCTTGGGCGATTGCGAGGCAGAGGATGCCCGGGATCAGGAAGGCGAAGGTGCCTCTGGGAGAAGTCTTGCCGGAGCGATGACGGGAGGCGCGGCGAATGAACAGGATGGCGGCCAGTGAGGATATGAGTAGCGTTAGGAGGAATGCGAGGACTGTGACAACGACTTGGAGGGCGAAGACGCCGCGGACGGCGGATGTTGTCGATGTCAAAGACATGAATGAGATATGTCACTGGAGGTAACTGGAATGATGAATTAGTAGACACGACCTGCGTGCACTGTTTTCTTGTAGCATGAAGAGGCATCCCTGTGGTTATCGTTCGTGGCAGTTTCCGACTTCCGGGCTCCGGGATGAAGCAGACTGATTTCATCTTTCGTCATCAGCATCACGGCCAAGCGTGCTAGAAGTGTTCCGCGGAAGCAAGCCAAGCATATCACATCGCATCTTTTGAGTCGACAGCATGTGTCAGTCAGGTATCAGGTTGTGTAATGCCACGGCTGACACGCTGATGATATGTTGATGGTATGGCAAGTCTTGGCACCAGTTTTGGCGTTGTGCTCGCGGTTCTTGCGCATGGCAGTGCTCATTGCCGCACGCTCCGAGGCATTGGAGTACTTGACAACTCGTTCTCTCGATTGGTATGGATAGCGCCCCTGGAACTTTTACTCGCTGCCTTCAAATCGTGTCCATGCTCTTCACTCCCGACGCTGCGGCTCACTCAGGAAGCCCATCGCAGACATCGCCGTGTGCGCCCGGCTGCGGGTTGCGTGCCAAAGCCTGTATGGGTTGTCCGGCGTGAGCTCGAAGGAGAAGGATATCGGACTCGTGCGGCGTGAATGTTGGCGATGAGTGTGTCGTTGTCGCCGTGAAGTATGGTGCGCGGCGGCCGCAGTGCGGAGATCGAGATGGCGGGGAGCTTCTCCGTCACAACTCGTCTTCTCCTTCTCTCTCACTATCTACCTTTTTCTCAAGTGTTGCAAACGGCGAAACGAGATCAAGACCATGTTTGATTCGATCTGTACTAACAATACAAAGGCTCCACCCATCACTCACCTCCCAACCTCAAACCGATACTGATCCCCGCGATCCAAATACACGACCTTGTCGCTCCAGCCCGCGCTCTCCACCGCCTTCTTGAAATCCTCCAACGGACTGAGGAACACATCATAATCATCATAATGCACCGGAATCGTCACTTCCGGATTAATCAACCGCATCAACTGCACCCCCTGCTCCGCATCCATCGTCACCATCAAGAGCGGCAGTTTCGGACTTGGGATCGTGGTCCCGCCCAAGTGCACCAGCATCAGATCAATCTTTGCGTCGGCGTACCGCTTGGGGATCTCTTTCAGGTCGTCGACCATGAGCGTGTCGCCGGAGATGTAGATGCGGTAGCCGTTTGTGAAAGAGGAAGAGTCGGAGGGATTTGATGAGGTGGAGGGGTTGGTATAGCCGAGCTCGACCATCCAGCCGTTTGTAGGAGGTACGGCGGATAACAGGTCGTTCGCGACTGAGAGCGCGCCGTCGGGGACGTGTTTGCCGGGCATTCCTGTTACTTTAATCGCTGGGACTCTGGTGCTGGTTTCTGCAGAAGCCGCCTCGTCGTTTGTCTTGTTAGGTGGGATTGAGACAAGAGCCGACTCCCAAAAGTCGAGATCGTAGACCTGAGTGAACTCCTCCCCTTCACCCCTCTTGCCCTCGCTCGAAAGACGCTGTTTCGCATGCGGCGTCGTGACAATCGGCAAGTCCCTCCGCAGCGAACTCTCAACCTTCTAGTCAAAGTGGTCCGCGTGATAATGCGACAGCAGCACCGCGTCGATCCGAGGTAGTTCTTCCAGGTCTACGGCCGGGTTCGTTTTCCTCTCGCCTGTGACGCCGGGACCGAGGTGGACGTGGTCGCCTGCGTGCAGGAAGTTGGGGTCGGTCATTATGCGGGTTCCTTCCCACTCGAGGATTGTGGTGGCTGTGCCGACGAAGTAGAGGGAGGCATTTTCGGCGTTGGTGGCACCGGTGGGTTTGATCTTGGTCTCTTTGGCTAGGGGGAGACGGGAGGGAGGGTGGCTGTGGTCGGTTGTGCTGCTGCTGCTGTTGCGGATTGGAGGGTTGTTGTTGTCTGGGTGGAGAGTGAGGTAGTGTTTGAAGGAGTCGGAAGAAGACATTGTTTTGGATGTGGAGGATGAGGATCGGTATAGATTGGAAAGCAAGAACTACAGAACAGAGTAAGTATTCGCGAACAAGTATCTCTGTACGTATCCTTATGACATATGTTTCTGCCCGCACTCTCCGAGAATCGTAATACTTACGTTATGTATATGTAACATTCTAACTGATAATCTTATTCAGTCGGATATTCCTCCGATTATATAATAAGACAGATAGACATTATAAGAAGTATTTATAGTTCCTACTGGATATAATATATCTAAGTCTTACTACTAGTAAATTAATATTATATATCTTAATATTAATAGAATAATAAAAAGCTAGACTATTATATAAAGTAGTAGAATATAAGACTAGATTACTAAGCTTCCTATTATATAATATACTTTCTTTATAGTTAATTACTATCTATAGTTAACTATATAGTCTATTTTATCTTTATAGTTTATTTTATTATCTTTTTAGATAGATTAATTTTATAATCTATTATATTATATTATTTCTTTTAATATTTCTTATATTTTATAAGATTCTTATTATATATACTACTATATATAATATCTAGTCTACTAGAACTTATACTAGTTATATATAAGTAAATACTAACTACTACTATTAGTAAGTTACTATAATTAATTTCTAATCTATACTATATCTAAATAATAGTAGTATACTAGTACTAATTTACTATATACTAAGCTATATTAATACTATAATAAAGAGTTATCTAGAAAATAATACTTAGAATACTACTATTAAGAATATAAGAAACTATAAGAACTATCTCTTACTATCTATAATCCGGCGGAGGTTTATTACTATAAACCTTTACCGCTAACCTAGGGTTATACCTAAACCGTAACCCTAATATACGTAGCCCCCTATAATAACGGCGTAAGAACCGACTACCTAAGGTAGTATAGGTACGTAGGTATAGTAGTACTAGGTAGTAAGGTATATAATTACTAGAAGTTATATAAGCTATAGAGTACTTATAATTATAACGGACCGTATTTACTATACTAACTACTTCTTCCCCTATCTTTATTAACCCTTATTTTAACCTAATAAATACCTTTAGTATTCTACCCCCGTTATACCCCCTACTATAATTCTTTAACTATAAACCTTTAAAAGGAATACGGCTAAACCGCCCTAGATTTATATAAGTAGGACCCGGCGCTACTATTAGGTAATCCGCGTATTTTTTTAGAGCCTAAAACGTATAGGGTCGCGAGAAAATATTACTACCGCTAGAGGAGTAAGGTTAGTTTTAGTATTCTAATATAGGGCCCGACTCTATATAGAAGCCCCGGTAGCTACCGGACGCTAGTAGATATCGGTCGATAGAAGTAGGGCTATATATAATATATACTAGGAATAGATAAGTATAGACGTAGCGCGGCTATAGATAGAGATAGTAGATAGGTTTTTAGGTTTAAGGAGGTCGGGGTCGGATAGAGTATAGGCGGAGGTATAGATAAAGAGAGTAGCCGGCGTAGATATATAGACTATAGATATATTCGAGGCCTAATAAGATATTACTAACCTACGATCCTACGGTCCTATAACCTAGTAGATTAGTCGAGTAATAGATATACTAATACCTACCGCCCCTAAGGCTAATATTTTTACTAGGTATTTCCGCTATTTACGGTAGTACCGTATAATAACGCCTAGAGATCCTAAGGCGCTAGAAGCGCGGGATCCCCGGACTACTCTAAGCGAGTAGTTACGTATATAGTCTAGGACTAAGCTAGGAGGAATACCTAAGGTATAACTTAACTAATCTAGGAATTAGATTAGACTAAT